>JAQHUG010000078.1:5337582-5383096 GCA_028555095.1 Dicrostonyx torquatus
AAAAAGAATCTGCAAAAACAACATTTATGAAATACATATGAATAAATCTGTAAGAAATGTCAAACATACTGTAAGAAAAATCAGGAAATCTAACACATTGAAGTGTTTATCCTTTTAAATATTCATTTCTACAAAAGCTATACATTTAATGTAATTCTAATCAAATTTCTAAAAAGTTTTAGATATATTAATAAATGAACGTTTATATATCAAAAATAAATGTTATTAATCCAAAGAAATTTTAAAACGTAAACCAAGGAAGAGAAAATAACCTTTAACTATCAAAATAAACCTTAATATTCTAGTAGTCACAAAGATATTATCTTGGGCATGTGTAAATACCCAGCCCATTGTCATAATGGACAGCCTGGGAGCAGGCTGTGTATGGGAATAATTTTATGATAAATGTGGCATTTCAAATGACAGAAACATGAAAAAGGATTCAAATAAAGACTTCTAAAAAATGGGTAGCTAAACCAGACTTTTACTTAACATTTCTATAAAGGTCTGATGACTAGGAGACAAATTATGATGAAATATAAAACTAGAAAAATGTCTTGGATATTCTTTAAAGCTTAAAATAATAAAAAAAAAAACAGAAAAATCTAGGCTAGGATTATAGCTCAGTGGGAGAGTACTTGCCTAGTGTGCATTTTGCCTAGGTTCAGCCTCTAGAAACACATACATACACTTCACACACACACACATACACACACACACATGATTTTTCCTGATAAAAGTTTTCAATTTGCTTACAACTAAGACATCGCAGACTTGGAAGACAAAACTCTGAAAGAGAATGCCCAAACTTTCAACACCATATTAAACTATTGGTATTTACAGGATTCTGAAATAATCAAAAAGAAAAAGGCAAAAGAGGTCAAATACCTTGAACTGCCATTGGGAGAAGAGCTACACGCCTGTAGACATGCTCCAACCATGAGTAGTCTCCACAGTGCAGCTGAAGCCACAAAAGGCTGATGGCCACGGCCATTAGGTTGGAGCATGGGGAAGGGTGACCAGATTCAGTGAGAAGAGCCACAACACCCTTGCTGGAAACAGGTAGTCACTTGAGGAAGCTGTCCTCAGGAAGCTGCACATGGTGACACAGGTCTTTAATCCCAGCTCTCAGTGGGCAGAAGCAGGAGGATTTCTGTGAGTTCAGCAGAAGTCCGGTCTACACAGCAGGAGTTCTAGGTCGGTCGGGGGATCTAGTGAGACTCTTTACATTGGGAAATTTCTTCTATTGTTTTGTTTTGTTTTTTATAGTCTTGGTGCCTTTGGCCTGTGCTTCCTTCCTCTATACCTATAATTCATAAGTTTGGTCTTTTCATATATCTTGGATTTCTTGGGTGCTTCGTGCCTGGATTTTTGACATTTTGGTTAAGACTCTTGCCTTTAATGATGGGGCCGTCTCTCCAGCCCATTGTGTTTGGATTTTTAATGATTTGATGTTTTCTTAGGCTGAGCGATCCATTTCTTTTTCTTGTCTTCAAGACTTGAAACTTTATCTTCTACTTTATTTGGTCAGTGGGTGTCCTTTTGTTTGACTTCCGAAGTTTTTCATCTCAGTTTGGCTTTTCTTTAGTGAGTCTATTGTTCAATTTGATTTCCACATCTTAAATTTTTCTTATTTTTACACTTAAATGTCGGTGTTTTCATGAACTTCATCCAGGCATTTTTCATATCCTCTTTAAAGTTCTTGAACATATTCATATTGGCTGTTGTGAAGTCTCTGTCTTGTGCTTCAGCTAAATTGTCCCCTTCAGGGAATTTTACAAAAGAATGCTGGCTTCTGGTAGAATTATTGTCTTTGTCGTTCTTGTTTGTGTTTTTGCACAGGGATCTAAGTATCTGGAGTTACAGTATTTATGGTGTATTTTGGTGTGACTTTGTAGTGTAGATGTTCAGGCCTTTGTGGACCATCTGAATAATTCTCAAATTTTAGTGTTGGGGACACTCTCAGATTTTAGGATTCAGACACTGACTTATCCAAGATGGGCTTGGTAGTCAGGGAGGGTGAAGTTCTGACTGGAACTTAGACTTATGCTATCTAAGCAGACTAGAGAGCAGTGAGGGATGGGTAGCCAGTGAGCAAGTGGGGGCAGGGAACTGACTCTAGGGATCTTTTAATTAATTAAGACTTGGAGTCAGGCTCCACATAGTCTTGATCCCAGGGCCCAGTGGTTGGTGGGCTGGTTGGAAGTGAGGAGGGAGGGAGGGAGGGAAACCAGCTTAAGGGATCTCTTCCTAATCACTGCATTGAAAGCAGGCTTGAGCCTCATCCAATTTGCTTTGGGTCCCAGGGATCAAGCTCAGGTAATGAGGATTGCACAGCAAGAACCCCAGTCCCAGCTCAGCCATCTCAAGGGCCCCTACTAATAACTTTCTTTTGCTTTTTTGGTTATAAAGTGGTATTTTTTCCACCTAAAGGCAGTTAGGATCTACTACCTGAGGAGGCTTTAAACAAGAATTATTCAGGGGTTTCATTATCCTCCTTAGTGCAGAAACACAAAGTATCTCTTAGCAAGAGTAATAATTAAATGTATATTTTACCAAAAACTATCACATTCTACTTTCCAATCTATGTTCTAGCTGTCTAATTTTTACAGTGGTCTGATTATTCTAAGATTTTTCTATAGCATACATTTTAATAAGTATAGATCAAATATACTATTTAGCTCATAGTTGCTCTAAAGTACTTATTGACTATACATAAAGCAGATGAAAAACAGTGAATGAGAGGTAGATAACAGAACTTTAAACAAATTTACTTATTGGATGTAATTATGTAAATATAGTAACTATAAATAAGCATATGAATATTAATTTACTATGTTGGGTGAATTTATTCTATGTTTTCTGTCTTTAAAGAAAACACATGTCTGGCTGGAGAGATGGCTCAGCACTTAAGAGCACTGGCTGCTCTTCTAGAAGATCTGGGTTCAATTTCCTAGCAGCCACATGGTAGCTCAAAATTATTTGTAATGCTAGTCTCAGGACCCAAGACTCTCTTTTGTTCTCTGTGGGCACAGCATGCATGTGATATATAGTCATAAATGCAGGAAAAAGCACCCATACACATAAAATAAAAATAAAGAAAATCTCAAAAGAGAAATACACAGTACAATAACCTCAGGCATTGTTAAAGACAGCGCCTGCGCTCAGATCCATAAAAAGACCTAAAGATCCTCAGTCATTGTCAACGACAGCATTCAGATCCATCAAAATGATGATTGAAAGATAAGTTCTCATGCCACAGGGGAGGACCCAGTGCAGCATTCCTTGCTGTCAGGAACTGCGCCTCACCAGTATGGTCATTACATGCCAACAACAGCTCATTCACTGAAGTCTAACCCATGAGGTGACACCATTAACAGATGAGGCCATCTGAAAAGTGACTTCTAACTTCAACTTGACTCAATTTAGAATCATCTTGGAAAAGAATCCTTATTAGAAAATGTCTAGACCAGGTTGGCTGTGGTCCTTTCTTTGCGGGATTGTATTTATTACACTGACCTAGCCCACAGTGAGTGGTGCCATTTCTTGGGAGGGGTGTGGTGGTGGCGGTGGTGGTAGTGGTAGCGGTCATGGTGGTGGTTGTAGCTGTGGTGGTGGTTATGGTGGTGGTTGTGGTGGTTGTGGTCATGGTGGTGGTTGTAGTGGTGGTGGTGGTGGTTGTTGTCCTGAACTATTTAAGAGTACAGGATGCTGAACACAAGGAACTGTGAATACATTCACTCTGTTCTTGACTGTGGATGTGACATGCTTCTTTAAGCTCCTACTTTGGCTCCCTGCAATGATAGACTATAACCTGGAATTGTAAACAGGGCCAATCCTTTCCCCTTCAAAGTTGATTTTCTCAGAGTACTTTATCACAGCGATGGAAGCCAATCCACAAGAGGTGACTAGTTCATGCAGACAGACCACTGATGGCTGAGATTAGTGCCTTTGAAGAGCACACTCAAGAGAAAGCCTTGTTCTTCCTTCATCTCACGAAGATAATGGTGTGGGAAAAAGGTCTCCACTAGACACCAAGCTTGCCAGCACACGATCTTGACTTCCCAGAAGCAACAGCTAAGAGGAATAAACTCCTATTGTCTGTCAGCCACCCAGACAGCAGAGCTTTTATTATGGGGGCCTGAAAGGGCTCCCACACTTCCAAAGCACCTCAGATGGCAGAAATGGAACTTTGGGAGCTTTTCCATTTTAACATTATGAATGCAATGTACCACAAATTTTTTTTCTCTTGTTCATTTGGAAATGTTTTAATAAGTCAGAATTTTCTTTTTGTAAATCAACTCTGACAATGGGAAACAAACGAAAAGCGTATTGACTTCTCCTTGCTTTATTTCGGGACAGTTGTGTGACTCACTCTGAGCAAAGGGTAAGTCAGGATACATATGAAGTCTCTTATAGGTTCAAGTCTCTGTGTCCTATTGTCTACTTTAATTAATTGAATGAACAGGCATTTACTATAGTCTATGTATCAAGTTGCCTTCAGCTGTGTGTGTTTGTCAACAAGGTATCATTTGAACAGTGTCTTACATCTAATAGTGGTCTAATATGGGGATGTGTGTCTATTTAGGCTCCAATCAGGAAACCCTGGACTGACTTCCCCACTGAACACAAGATTGTCTTTAGCAGGCAGACAAATCTGAGGATCCAGATTCTTGCTCAAGGTTCGTTACTTGTGGACTGAATGGTTTCTGAGTCTCAGCTTCCTAGTCTATATATGAAGATGTCACTACTTTTCTCACTGACTTATTTTTGATATTTGCAAGCTTACCATCACCCCCAAGAAGCCCTAAAGATTCCTGGGCTGGGAATATGAATGTTATGATTAATATTCTTAGTTTACATACTTCTGGAGCTCTAAGACACCCAATGATCAAACAGCCTAAAGCCACACCCATTAAATACCCTGCACACAGGAGAATCATGGGAAGAGTCAGCATGAAATATTTGGGTCACTTCATGTTGACTGCCATCATTCCAAGTCACCCCAGTTTTCCACATGGTATTGAAATTTATCTGAAAACACTAACATCACACTGGCAATAGTTTTTTTCCCCACTGTAAATCAATGAATAAACTGTAGCTCAGAAACAAAAAAGTAGAGGTTAAGGGTTTTAGCCAAGTATAAGAATCTAGGTATTTTCTTGTGTTGGTCTTTGCATTGTGTCCTTTTGTTTTTATTTCACTCTTAAAAATATCCATAAAGTCCCTTTATATATCTATAACTTGATAAATACACACATACATACACACATAGGATGTGAGATTCCCCTCTGTATGCTGTTAATATGATTTATTACCATTGGTTAATAAAGAAACTGCTTTTGGCCAATGGCTTAGCAGAATATAGCCAGGCTGGAAAAGATATATAGAGAGAGTAGCAGGAGTCAGAGAGATGCCATGTAGCTGCAGCAGGAGACAGATGCCAAATGGAAACTTACCAGTAGGCCACAGCCACATGGCGTAACACAGATTAATAGAAATGGGTTAATTTAAGATATAAGAACTGGCTAGCAGTACACCTAAGTGATTGGTCAAGCAGAATTTTAATTAATTAATACAGTTTCTGTGTGATTATTTTGGGTCTGGGCGGCCAGGAACAAAGAAGCAGCCTCCACCAACATACATATACATATACATATACATATACATATACATATACATATACATATACATATACATATACATACACGTCATGTTGAAATTTAACATCAAGGAAGGCACAGTCTTTAATTAGAGTTATTTCAGATATTGTGTAGATCAATGCCATAGAAAATTGAAATTCCCAAATGGGTGTTTACTTAAGAAATAACAATGGGAAAGATTAATGTTCTAATTGTTATTTCAACAATACTGATTAAGAATATTTATTAAACTCTAATAAGCATTATATGTAGGTGGCTTCTTAATTAAGATTAGGCAATAAATTCATGTATAATTATATTAATTTATACTAACTGAATGATTTTGGCCATTTGCATTTAACAAAATAGAGTTAAATTAATTTCATAGGGTGATACATAATATTGACAACAAATACATGTTCACTGAGATGTCATAATATTAAGATTTGGAGTACATGTGTTATAATCATATAGTTTGATATTTGTTAGATAGTAACTTAAATTTATACATATTTTATATGTATATTTACATACACATAGTAATATGTGTATTTCCAACCTATTTTAAATTATAAGGGTATTTGGAAATTCAAATTCAGCTCGGTCACTGTGTGGTTTCTGGAAAAATATCTTCTGACTAATTGACATTCAACACAGATCTGCTGAATAGATTATTCACAGGACTTGAGAGACCAAGATGCATAGATGATCATCACAGAAGAGCTAATCACAGGCTACTTTTAAATCAGTACCTGTACACATGCAACTTTCATGGGCACATTTTAATTACATCTGGGGCAATTCCTCAGATATTCTTCCTAATGGAGCTATGACCCACTTCCAATCTTCTCTCTGTCTCTCTGTCTCTGTCTCTGTCTCTCTCTCTCTCTCTCTGTGTGTGTGTGTGTGAGTGTGTGTGTGTGAGTGTGTGTGTGTGTGTTATTCATGTCTATAAAACTGAGCAGCTCCTTCAGCCTCTGCTAATGAGCTCTTCAAACACAGAAGAAGAGGAATTGCACGGTGATTTCTTTGGAACTCATATCTCATTTTGATCCCTTTCCTCTTATGTCTGATGCATCACATCATAGGAGATGCTGTTTCCGCCCAGTGGTTGTCAGATCATCTCTTGAGACCTGGCTGTGCGGTAACTGATTGAGAGAAAAGTGTTCAAAAGTGAAAAAAATGTGTGAGAGAGAGACAGTTGGGCAAGGTGAGGAAAGGAAGAGAGTATATATATATATATAAATGTGTGTGTGCATATATATACATATACATGTGCACACATACATATATACACATACAAACACATACATCACAGGTAAAACATCTTGAATTAAATGGACAAGTCAGTATAAACACACTGAATTAAGATCACAAAGGGCAACTGGTATCACGATTCCCAGTCTTTTGGCTTTATTTGCGGTTTTGGGTTTTGTTGTATAGCATAACTAACACTTCCTCATCAAGCATTCCATGCAGTCAGGGTCGGAACAGAAGCGTGTTCCCGTGCCATCTGCCCAATGGGAAGGTGATTACCATAAAACCAAAGTAGCAGTAGTAAATGGAGTGATTCTAAAATGCATCAGGCTTTTTACAAGATGAATAATAACACATTGAAAGTCATCCCAAAAGAGAGGGGACCGTCAGCATTAGCCGGGTGGATAGATTAGATTATTTGCCGGAGTGAGAATAGTTATTGAGGCTCCTAATGCGGTATCCTCGCGGTCTCCTGGAAAACATGTAAACATTGTTATTAAATATCTACTCACCTTTATTCCGCAAGCCTTTTAGCCCTAGCTGTCTTTTCCTCTGAAAATTACAAAGCATTCAGCAAAAGCCTATTTAAAAAAAAAGATATAAGCATTCCAAGGCAAGGCACAAAATCGTCCATGTTTGCTTGTGTGTGGAGCAACATTAAGGCCCCCGGCCAGGGCAGGCTACTTGAATGCACAAAATAAAGACGTGGAAATTTTTCCCTTAATAAAAGCTATGGTTCAGGTACACTTGCTCAGACCAAATGAACAATTGCAGACTTTCACGCTGACAGAAATGTGTATAAATTATTCAGAATGAAATGTTCAAGTAATATTAACCTAAAGGTATACTCATCAATTTTGTCCTGACAGATGGCATTGGGTAGTTAGTATTCAAGTGTTACTACATAAATAAAATTGATTTATTCTAACTGGGAAGACTGAGAAAAAATTTTATCAAGATGCCCAAATTCTTTCTTCTGGCTTGATCAATCACCTCTCTACTGGACTGGGTATGGGTTTTTGCAAAATTCTTAGCTGAGAAATTGGGCTACGGCAAAATGAATAACGCATTTGCTGCAGTGTGAGACTAATGACCCTTAAGTGCTTTTAAAAAATGAGCAGCAATGGCTGCTTCCCTTATGAACAGTAGCCTCTCTCTTTCTCTCTCTCAAGTTTGGAATTATCTATTTGGGACTTAGGAGAGGGGAGGAACCAATACAGCTAATCCAGGCATCCATGCCGCGCACGTGGGATATCTGTTTGGTTTTCTGCCTTGCTTTTCATCGCCATCTCATTGTTCTGCATCCCACTCCCCATACCTTCCAGACTCACTTGGAGGTGCAGACTTGTCAGCTGTGCTAATCGTTTGTGGATTTCCTCTGTTGTTGTTGTTGCTGCTGCTGTTTTCCTAAGGTTCATGTGGCATCGTGAAGACATAGTCCATCAAATGGACAGGCAAGGCAGGAAGCTACGCGTTTTCTAGAAGCAGGAGGAATCCCTGACAGATGTGTATGGTTAAAAGCTGCCTTGGCTGGTGTTTGTGATGGGTGAACAATTTCTGCCTCTTGCTGAGTGGGTCCTTAAAGAGACACACCAGTGGTTTAAGTTTCTGCATCCAAGTGTCTTTTTAATATCTGCATAAGGCATCCAAGACAAATGTCTGCATGAAATCTGCTTAGCAAGGAGCTTGCACATATATGACTGACGACAAAGGCAAGACTTCCCAATGAATACTGCAAGATAATCTTGAATTAGCCTACTGGAGTAGCGCTTGAAGTAGAAATAAAGAATTTGGAGATTGAGAATGGAAGCTACCCCCATTAAGGAGTGACCTCTCTTCTGTGTGTGGAACTGTGATTAGTGGGGATTGCAGTCGGGAGGTAGCTGTAGAAAGTGGAACTCTGCTGTAAGAAAGTAGTCATTTACAAACTAGCGTGGGGGTCAGGTAACCTCATTTCTCTCTCTGCGGTTCCCATTAGGTCAAAATAGCAGCCCCTCTGCCATCACTTTCACCTAAAGAAGCATGAGCTGGTTTTGCCCTTTTAGCTTGGAGCTTTTTTATTCTGGAGAAGATTAGACTCTACATCATCACTGCTTCCTTTCCGTTCTATTTTCACTCTAACCTTAGAGATAACCAGCCTTCCATCCTGGTAGGCACATGTTCCCAAGTGATGCTCCTTAAAGAGGAAGAGCAAGATAAGGAAGACAAGGAGGAGGGAGAAGAAGAAGAAAAACTGATTCCCTTCTAATAAAGCAGCCCCAGTGTGTTGGAAGGAACAAAGTAAACAGAAAACAGAAAGGAAATCTTCATTATTTGTAAAGGACTCATGGTATTTGAGCAGTCAGATCCCTGGAGTTTAATGGCAAAGTCATTGACTGATTATTATTTTTAGACTCCTCTTCTTTCCCATGACATTGTAAAGGAAATGATAAATGCTTAAATGATATCTCCGGACAGCTAAAAGACAAGCCTTTTACTTTCTGATATGGATGCTACGGAGACATCCACCTTCATGCATATTTAGGTGTCAGGCCTCACAGTGGGAATTTCTCAAGCTGGAAGCACTTATTCATAAGCGTGCGTGTGTGCACACACGTACACACACACACATGCGCACGTGCACACACACACACCCTATTGAAATGCATGCACCTATACTTTTAGATGGGCCCAAAGCTTTATTAGGTCCTTTTGTCTTCCTGCTTGCCTGTGCAAGACTGAGAGAAACATGTTGTCAGTTATTAAACTGGACGCCTGATTTGATTCTCCAGCTACAGAAGCACAGCAGTTGCCTCCCCGTGTTCTGCAGACTAAAGTGTCTTTCCACTCCTGTGTCCCTGTGCTGTTACATTATTACAGTCTAATAACTAGCAGGAGGATGTCTCTTTATAGAGGTTACTAGAATTGAACTTACATATAACGATAACATGATGGAGGGGAGTAGTGGATGGAAGAGGTTGGCCCGAAATGACTTGGGAAGATTCCCTCCAAAATGCCAATGAAAGGCTGTTTTGCTGAAGTGGGTCCTGTCAAAAGTTTTACTGACTTGTGTATGGAAGCAAACAAGTGTAGGTACCATTCCAGTTATGCGATGGTTTTCCAGAACGATGGTGGGAAGAGCCCATCTTGTTTTGATTTTTAAGCACAGTTCCTTTGGGCAAAGGTTGGATTTTTCTTCTTCTTAACCAGCTTGCATGGTTTCTGGTTGCCACCTTTGACCGGCAATGGGAAAGCTAGGCTTTCTCAGCAGGAAAAGAGAGCCAAAGACCTGACAACTCTCTCTAAAACTCTAAGCTTTTGTAGGTCGGTTTTGTGGTTACAGCTAGCCAAGAAGGAGGAAGATTGGCACATCTCCTGGGAATGCAGAATGCATGGATTGTTTGTTCCAAGGCTTTAATGGCCAATTAAAAGAGCACATGAATAAACATAAATAAATAAAAAAAGTCCTGAGGGGAAACTCTTTCTGTTTGGTTTTCTTATTATTTTATCACTGGAGTTATCTGAAGTGAGGATCCCCTGAGGCAGTGACCAGGATAGTGTGTGTGTGTGTGTGTGTGTGTGTGTGTGTGTATGTGTGCGTGTACATGAATGTGTATTATGTGTTTTTACAAGAGTGAGACTTTAGCCCCTGACTCCGTGGCTTGCAAGAAGGTGATGTGATTCTCTATGAGATCTTGCACATTTGTCAGGCTTGTTGGAGAAAATACCCACGGTAACTTGACTGGCATCATTTGAGATTGGACCTGGCACTATTACACACATCCCCTACTTGACTCCCACCCATACCTGCCGCCTCATGCAGAGACTCTCTGCCAAGAAATCTGCTCTTGGCAGTCATGGGTCCTGGATTTGGTTATATCTTACATTACATTAGCCATATTTTACCTTAATACTTCCTCAAAGGTAACCATTAAGTCATCTGGTGATTATAAAATTTAGGAGAAACCTCAGTCCTAGCCGTGACGCATTTACAAATTGTTTTCCGTGACTTCTGCCTAAGCCGTGTCTTCCTTGCTGCACTTCAATGCTTATTAGAGTCAATTTTAGACTTGTTTTGTAATCTTATCCACAATTCTAAGGTCACTCAGCATTTTGACTTCTATTTTCCAACTTACAGACACACATGGACTTGGACACAACATAGTCAACGGAGGGGTCTGTGATTCTTGGATACCGAAATACAACATCAGAAAGTGTTGTTGACCGCGCTTAAGGACCAGGATTCAGCCCAGTGCTTTGACCTCCCCTTGACTTTTCAGTGGAGATAACGGCAGCCGCCCACCGCTCTCTTCTGCATACCCAGTCTTGCTGCTAATGGGCTCCAGCTGTAGCTGGCTCACTGTAGCAGTTTGGTTCTATGCTCTCATCTCTCATTGCTGAAGTAATTGCAAAGACAACGGGACTTGAGACCCTGCTTAAGTGAGTAATAATGATGTTGGTCCCTTGGCTCAGTGTCAGGTCACTCGCTCTGCAGCTTCATCTGTTTTGATAAACCGCAGAAGAAAGCAGGAAACCTCGAGCAACCCCATTCTTTGCAGCATCCAAGGGAAAATGGTGCCTCGCTCTATAGTGTTGTGGATGAATTAATATTTATTGCTGCCGTTTACGTTATACTTCCCAATGTGAATTCTTTAAAAAATCATTTTATTCTAATTAATTCAACGATAACATCATCGCCCAGCTGGTTTAAGGAATCCACTGAAAGATCGGCCCAGTCCCAAACTCTACACATCTCAGTGAGCATCTATACAATTAGAATGGTCATGCTGAGTCAGTGGACCTTCACTTAGGATATTAATTCCACCACAAGATACACTATGTATGTTTGTGTATGTATATATGCATGCATGTATGTAATGGGTTATTGTTCCTTCCACTTTGATACCAACCCAGAAGTTAAATTTACTTACCCACAATGGCAAAAGGAAAAAAATCATGGCGAATCACAACTAGGAAGATAAACTGCTTTGCGACCTTTGCCATGAGTCCTGGATGCAGACATAAACCGCTCTCCAGTGAAGCAGTGGGGATGCTTACTTTGGTGCACAGATGGTCTCCAATGTCTTCCCACAGTTTTTGACTGCATATCATTAGAATTGCTTTTGCCAAACTCACTTTCTACTTGTAACTCCAAGAAAGCCAAGATTCTACGAGTTGCTTCTGTTTGTTGGACAGCCCCTCACTGAGGCTATTCTGTGAAGTAGGACCACAATCAATACCGGGATGGACAAGTGGCTCGAGAACCTTGCTCTAAAGTGACCTACAGTCGAGTGGGTGATGCACATGGCGCATCAGAATTACAAGTAAATACGGAGACTGTGATGGCTTAAGTGCTGGGAAAGCTGTGCTCTAGGGCACAATGGGATGGGGAGGCGAGGGGTGGAAGGCAAGGAGCACTGTATAGTCAGAGAAGGTCACGGAGAGGAAGCAAACACAACCTGAAGGAGTTGGCCAGGAGATGAGAGGAAAACATCATAGAAAATGTTTCCAGCAAAGAAAAGTGGAGTTGGGGGGGGGGAGGATTAAGGATCTCGAAGTAGGATCACAGGAGAGTCACTGAAAAGAAGGTGAAGGAACTGAAGAATGACACCCCCCTTCCCCCCGCAGATGGGTCTTTGAGGCCCTATCAAGAGGTCTGGGACAGAAATTGGAAGAATCCCTGGAGGGTTTTTGGTAGATCCGTGCCGTGGAGGCAGTTAAATTGGAAAATATAGTGCTGACTTTGCTGAAGTTCTTTAAGCGAGCTGGTAGGAGTGAAGGGGGTTGAGATGGTGGCAAAGGCAGAGACAAGGAATGAGTGTGGATGTGCTTTAGGATTAGATGCCTCATCACTAAGGATGGTGTTTGCTGAGACGAAGAACAACAGAACAGGAATAAGTTGGGGCACATTTAAGTACAAATTCCAAATAAGCTAATATTTGTGCAAAAAAAAATTGCCTCTGTGCAAGCCCAAGCCACAGGTAGAAGTCTGGGAATGACTGCTCCACATGGCCTTCAGACCTAGCTGAGTTACCTGCACCCCTCCATCACCCCAATCCCTAGCGCTTGCAGGTGATTGATTGACACGTCCCCCTGGCCCCTCTATCTTCCTCTGAGACTGACCAGAGCCTTGCCAGCAGCTTGCTGGGATCCTCCAGTTGCCCCATCAGCCCCGAGACCTAGGACCAGTTCACACTGACACTGCCCGGTGAAACTGGTTCCAGCCCCCTTTACCAGGCCACTGCAGACTTAAACTGTAGCTGACAGACAGACTACTGAGATGGAGGCCGGGACCCCAAATGCCAGACAGAGGAGATTGTCACCCCAACCCTGCTGTACATTATCCTCCTCTCGAACAGCGTGAACTCTGCTGCGGGAAGAAAAAGTGACTCGAACAAAAAGGAAAGGTAGAAAAACTCAACTTACAAATTGACTCCAGATGTTCAGATCCCAGCACAGAAATAAAAATAACACGAAAAATCAAAATAACATGTCTGCTCCAAAAATGTCCAAACCCTGTAGGAATGATCCCTAATGAAAACATCCTGGAAGAATGTCCAGCTAGAGTTTTAAAGAACGATTAGAGCCGTACTCAAACAGCTCAGAGGTGACAGGGACAAAGGGATGAGTGAAATAGAAAGCCAATCCAAGACATGCTAAAGAAAACCAAACCAGAAATGATGCTGAAAATGAAGAACTCAGTATGCCAAATAAAAACCACAGGGGAAAGGCTCAGCAACAGAAGGGATCATAAAAGAGGGTTAGGGACGGAAGACAGTGAAAAACATTTGAATTAGCAAGTAAAGATAAATGAGCATCCTCTCTCTCTCTCTCTCTCTCTCTCTCTCTCACACACACACACACACACACACACACACACACACACACACACACACACTGAACATGGTAGAGTTTGGGAATACCATAAAAAACCTACCATTTGAATTATGGACATAGAAGAAGGAAAAGCGTACTATCACCAAGGCATAGAGAATTATCTTCAGTAAAATTCATAATAGAAAAATTCCAAATCAAGAGAAAGAGATATATTCCTACTCAGTTATAAGAGGCTGCAAAACATTAAATAGACAAAGACAAAAAAGAAATCCTCCACAGTATATTGTAGTTAGGCATTAGGGCTGAATAGATGGCTCAGTCGTTAATAGCACCAGCTGTTCTTCTGGATGACCTGGGTTCAAGTCCTGACACCCACATGATGGTTCACAATCTTCTGTAACTCCAATCTCAAGGGATTTGATGCCCTTTGTGGGCACTTCACACACATGGTGCACAGACATACATTCAGGAAACATACACGAAATGAAAATAAATAAAATCTAAAAGAAAACATTAAAAACACAGAACAAAGGAAGTATTGAAAACCGCAATAGAGAAAGCTCGAGTTACTTATAAAGGCAGGACCCCTAAATGAATAACAGCTGATTATTTGACAGAAACCTTTGAAGCCAGAAGGGCCCGAAAAAAAATGAACCCCAAGGTATGAAAGATGACAGCTATCAACCCAGGTGATTACACAATAAAACTGTCTACTGTGATTAAAGGAAAATAAAATCTTTCCACAATAAATACATTTATGACCAGTAGGTCAGCCCTTCACACGCTCTATGTTGAGCTCCTTTCATGAGTGTCCAGGTTCCTCTGGAACATATAAGTAGGCTCCCCTGGAAAGTACCTTTTGATAATCAAGCTCATCCTAGCAAAAGGAAATGGGAGAAAAGTGTATATCACATATAAGTTATCACAAATATGTGATAACTCCTGATTATGTATTTGTGTATGTGTGTTCCATGTGGTTTATGTGCAGGCATGCATCTGCCCATGCAGGCATGTGTGGAGACCTCAGGAGGACATTGGTGTCCTGCTCTATCCCTTTCCACCTTATTCCCACAAGACCTTATAGGGTCTCTCACCAAATCTGGAGTTAGGTTGACAGCCAGCAAGCCCCAGAATCTCTGTCCCCACAGCATTGCAGTTTTAGGTGAATGCATGGTTATGCCATGTCTGGCTTTTTATGTGAGTGCTGGGGATTTGAACTCAGGGCTTTATACCTGCATAGCAATTATTCTTCCTTGTCAAGTTATCTCCCCAGCCCTTCCTATTTCCATCATTAAAAAAATTCATTTTATTATATTCTTAAAATATATTAAAATATATTTGTGTGTGTGTATGTGTGTGTGTGTGTGTGAGAGAGAGAGAGAGAGAGAGAGAGAGAGAGAGAGAGAGAGAGAGAGAGAGAGAGAGAGCTTACAACAGCATACAACTTGCCAAGGTAACATGGGCCTCAGGATTAGAACTCAGGTCTTCAGTCTTGCCAGCAAGTGCCTTTACCTGTTAAGCACCTCACTGGTCCAGGCCTTAATGACAGGCTATTCACTCATCATCTCTCAATAAAATAGAATATAGGATCAGCAGCAACTAGCCATGTAAACACATCTTAGAATTTTTTCATTGAATGTTTAAGCACACTCCTCTCTGGGAATATTTTCAAGAGTGTTTGTTTCACTGTGTGATCCTAGGAGACAAAAGCCCATTTTCTTTGCTTTATGGAGACTGGTACAGTCTCATATGTGTGAGGAAGTACAATAAATACTTTTAATATAGACAATGAGAAATGAATCCAAAATAAATGGCTTATGTCTCCAAAGAGACCGTCAAAATAGTTCTTTTATCCAACATGAAGTCCAATTTATTTTCAGTACGCTTTTACTTTGGGCTGTTGATAGATTCCATTTGAATTTTGTAAAAGTAAGAACAGTGTTTTTCACTCCCGCATTGAGCATAGCAGACCTTTTCTAGGTTACTTACTAACGTCATCACATATCTGTTTTATTAAGTAATGGCTTGAGCCGAACCAGCATCAAAGAAAAGAATTGTGCAGGCACCTGCGCATTCTGTGCAGCTGCAGAGATTGATAGTTTCATTTTCAGTTGTAAGTGTACTGGCCATCATTCACTCTTCCCTCTTCTGCAGCCCCACTTTCTCTATGATGCACATTTCCATACCTCTTTCTAATGAACATCATATTGATTGGAATTTTCTAATTAGAAGTTGACACAAACCATCTTGAGGATGCACAGAAGAAACAGCCTTTTTAAAGCGATCTCCTCACCACCTCCTCGCTTACAAAGCCAGCCCAGCTATGGCCTCCATGCAAAATGATCAAGCGGGACAGAGCTCAGTGTTGGTTCCAACTGTGGTCGTCGAAATAGTAACAATTCGCAACGCAAATTCAAAGAAGTGGGATCTTTGTGGGGAGGAGTGTGCGTGGCAGGTGCAGCACGTGATAGCGTCACCCTAGTGATGGTGCCGGTGGGAGGTTTGGTGAAACCAAACCCTCGGTGAAACCAGCTACTTGCATTACAGGCAAAATGTGCAACCAGACTTCCCAAGAGTTCCTGTGTCTCAGGGTCCTAATGGAGCGGGTAGGAAAAGCAGCATGTGTATAAGAACACAGGGACCATTCCTCCAGGGCAGTAAGGGACTACAGGTCAGAGCAGAGATTCTGGAAGAAAGATTTGGAGATCTGCAGTTTGAAGAAAGGGGAGTGTCAGGTTGAAAAGCCTGACAATGCTGGTTTAAATCTCGCTGTCTTCAGCTCACTGGAAAGAGTCAGCCTGTGCCCTTCAGAGCTCCATGGGCTCTGCCACGTGCAAGGTGAAATGAATGCCAGTAATTACCTCGTAAGGCTGTGGGATGGTTAAAATAGTTGGCAGTAAATGTCTACTACCACATAGTAAACATTCATAAATGTTGTGTATCATTTATTGTCACCATTAACTGGGTCAACTGGGCAATATAAGAGGCAAACTTTAAAAACGATGTCAAAGCTGATGAGCGAAAATAAAAGAACATAGAGCACAGACAGGAAGAAAAAGATGAAGAAGAGGAGGAGGAGGAGAGTGTGAGTGTGTTTGCTTTGTAGACTGCAGTTTGCCCTCCTGTTTCCTTCATTGCCACCAGATTCAGGCGTGTGTTCCGTGAGCATTTGCCTGCCACTCTCTCTGTTGAGGGAGATGAAGCGGGCCTCCGAAACAACAGGGCAGGCTCTCTAGAGCTTAGGAGTCCTGACCCACCAGTTCCTTCTGCTGCTCTATTGGACTTTTCACATTCTTCTTTTGAGAGACAGAGATAATGCTTTTTTATGCTGCCTGCTCAGATCATGGAAAGAAGCTATCTGAATAATAGGACAGATTCTCTTATTTGTTACAAATATTGTTTTGAACACAGAAAAAGAAACACTTAATACAATAATGAGTACTAAAGAAAATCCTTGAATGAAGGAGGATGTGACCCAAATATTGAGGTTTTCCAAGTCAGACGAAGAAAAGATGGAGAAAATACTGGTGGATACTTACTTTGTATTTTATATTTACATGTTTATTCCAATTTGTAAGGTGTTACTCATATCACCTATATATATATTTATTTATGGTATGTGTTTGGTGGATAAAACATCACACAGGAAAGTAAAAAGAAGGAAGAAAGATCTTGGTGACTTCAGAAGCTGCAACCAGATTGTCATAGTGTTGGTGGCAAGAAGGATGGTAAAGTGGGATGGTGGGCAAAGGCAGGGCTGTGCTGAGCTCCGGAGCATTGACTCTGTACTGTTAACCATGCAGCAGCATCAAAAGACTTGAGCCAAAGAGAAGAGGACAAAGTTTTAGCAAGAACTCTCAGCCCACTGGAAAAAGCCCTTCCTGCAAAGAGGAACTCCAAGAAAGCAAGGAGGACAGAAAAGTCCGAGCTATGTGGGCTCTGATATCCGCCAGCCTGAGGATGCCATGCAACTCGGTAGCTGAAAGCTAACAATTTAGAAAGACAATAGATAAGAATTTGGCTCCAGCCTTCCTTTTCACTTGTAGATTGCTCGATGAGAAGTTGCTAACTCCAAGGCTGGTGAAGGAATGCAGGTGTGTGTGTGCTGTGGGGAGGTGCCCCGGAAAAGGAATATGAATAGAAAATTCCTCAAGAGTTGGGGGAGGATTCAGAGCATGGATAGCTTGGGAGAGGCACAATAAACGCAAGGTCATGCTGTAAAGGACAAGAGAAGTCCGAAGCGGCCTTTGAACGGTGATGGTGTGAAAGCCTGTTTCTTCCTCGTGCCTCCGGGAACACATTTGGGGAAAAACACCAGTTTCTATGTTGGGGCGATGGTCCCCGACAGAGGCAGAGTTGGTGAGCTTCTAATCCGTGTCAAGAGTGATAGGAATAGAGAAGTGTGTTAGTTAGGCTCTACGTCACTGTGATGGAGAGCATAAAATAAACCTAACATGAACAAACTCAGGTAGGAAAGATACATTTTGACGCACAGTATCAGAAGCTTCAATCCATCATGGCAGGCAGGTCATTGTTGGGACAGTGCAGTTCACAATTTGGCTGTCCAGAAGCAGGGAGACAATGCTTATACTGTGGCTTTCCACTTTTTCTTTCACTCCTTTTCATTGTGTGAAGATCCCCAGTCTATGCGATGCCGCTACCTGCAGTGAGGATGGGTCCTCACCCCGAAGTTAGTCTTGGAATGCCCACATAGACAGACAACAGGAAAGAGAAGGGCCTTACACACATCCCACATGTTTCTCAACCAAAGCAACCTGACCATCAGGACTAACCATCACGTGTTGACAAGGTGGGGTGAGTGTATATGAGATAGGCAGGAATGAGTCATTCCTTCAACTTTCTATGTGAAGGAAAACTGGGTGAAGTCTGTTCTACCATTGCAGAGTTGAATATGGAGTATAGGAGAAATGCAATTTTCTTCCAGAATCTTTGAATCTATCTTCTTAAAATTTTAATTTTTGTTCTTTATAATGAACATACTGTAAAAACAAATCTTGGTAAAAGTGCATATAAAATGTAGGTATTGGAGGATATCTTCAATTTTCTTCTAATGAAGATTCACTGCTGCAAGGGGTTATAAAACATTTATGTTTGGATAGAGTGAAACATGGGGCTTTAAAGGAAAAATATTCAAATATCAATCTAAAAAGTATAGTAATATCTTTTAAAGGGCTGCTTTAAAAGCCAACAGTCTAAAATAGACATTCCTATAAGTAGGAAGGAGGCAGAAACTCCTTCCTACTCAGCCACAGCCTGCAACTCTGTTACTTTAAATATCAACCTACCCTGGTCAGACTGGACTTCTGAAATTGTGCTCTTTCTCTTCCTCATCAGATTTGCTAGCCTAGGAAGCTTTCGGATATGAACATAGAGAACTAAACTATTACACAAATTAAATGACTTTTCTTTCAATTTATTGGCACTGTAGATGGTGAAGTGGGAGACATAAACAGACCTTGACAATGCCAAGAAAAATGATAGATAGATAGCAAGCTTGCCAGGATTACAACTGGTCAGTTTCAGTGAAAAGACAGTCACGAGTGAGGAAGACTCAGAGGAGCATGGCTCTCTGATAGTCTGCGGAAAGGGGTTCAGAAAGAGGAAGGGGATTGGCAGAGGCTTACAGAAAACAATAACCCCCAATAGACATAGTGTCCCTGCTCTTGGTCTCTATATTTTTACTTGCTTCAGCATTCCAAGCAGGATTGGAGTCTGTTATGGCTAGTTTTTAAATCAACTTGACATACACTGGAGTCATCCTTAAGAAGGGAACCTCATTTGAGAAAGAGTCTCCCTAAGATCTGACTGTATGATTTTCTTACTCAGTGATTGATATGGGAAGGCCCAGTCCACTGTGCATATTTCCATCCCTGAGTTTGTTCATCCCAAGCCATGAGGAGCAAGTCAGTAAGCAGCACCCCTCCGTGGCCTCTCTGCATCAGCTCCTAACTCCAGATTTCTACCATTTGAGTTCCTGTCCTGACTTCCCTCAATGATGGACTTAAATGTAGACGTGTGAGCCAAAGTGTAACTCTTCCCTCCCCAACTTGCTTTTGGCCAAGGTGATTTACCACGATAATAGGACCTTAAGATAGAGTCTTTTGAATCTGTACTTTTTTGTGTATTCAGGTAAGATTTTGTTTCCTTTATTTTTATTAACATTATAAGTTAAAATATAATTATATAGTTTCTCTCCATACTCTCTCCTTCCTCAAATTCCTGCCACCACCCCTCCTCACTCTGTCCCAAATTCCTAATTTCTTCCTCAATTGTTATTTTTGCACACACACAGAGACATATAGATGGTGTATATTCATAAACATATGTACATATGCATGTATCCTGTTGAGTCCACCCAGTGTTACACATATATGATTTCAGGTATTAAGTAACCAATTAAGGGTCTCCACCCTGGGGGAAGGCTACTTTTCCTTCTCTCAGAATCCGTTGACTGTCTGTAGTTCTTTGTCTGCAAGTGGACCCCATAAGATTTCCCCATTTCAAGTTAGTATGTCTATTGTTGTTATCATTTTTGAGATTTTGTTTAGAAACATATTGTTGAGGCATCATAGGTAAAGTTTCCCTGTCATTTCTCAGAGATACAATCTCACAGAAGCTTTTTTGGTCCTCTGACTCCTACACTCTTACTGCCTCCTCTTCCTAGATGTTCCCTGATGTGCAAGAGTTTTGTTGTAGATATATCCATTGGGAGGCCGGAACCTCCTGATCAGTTGTTCTCTACATTTTGGTAATTGTGCTATTCTGTAATGTTCTCTGCTGCCAATAGAAGCTTCTCTGGTGAGAATTGGGGGCAGTACTTATCTGTGGGTTTAAGAATAAGTATTTAGAATTCAGTTTGGAAATATGCTGGTATAGTAAGTGGTATTAGTAAGTTCTCTCTCTCTCTCTCTCTGTTTTTTGAGACAGGGTTTCTCTGTAGCTTTGGAGCCTGTCCTGGAACTAGCTCTTGTAGACCAGGCTGGCCTTAAACTCAGAGCTCCACCTGCCTCTGCCTCCCGAGTGCTGGGATTAAAAACACCACCACTGCTCAGCTTAGTAAATTCTCTTTTAAGTTTTGTGACCTCACTAGGCCAGTAGTTACCTAGATTTCCAGTATCAGACATGAGTTCTCTTCTGATGAATGACCCTTAGGTCCAATTAGACGGCTTTGGTTACTGCCAAGATGTGAATACCACTATTGCACTTGCCATACTGAGCATTTTGTGGTTCATAGGCTTCACAGCTGAGTAGGATTATTGCCTTCTTCTTCTCCTAGTAGCTTGTATAGCATCTTCTGGTACTGTGGCAGCTAGTCTCCAGGAAGGAGGCTTTCAGGTCAGATCCAGCTCACATCCTCCAGGTCCTGCATCTGAAGTAAGTGGCGTCTGCAACAATAGGAACTTACCTTCAACCCCTGGGACACAGCCGAGGACAACAGCAATAGCCTGTATTGTTTAGGGATTTTTAAAAAAGATAATCCTGACCAACAACTCAAAAGGGGGTTTCTCATGGCCCTTACTCGAATTTTTTTTAGATAGTCTGTGGGGGAACTTCTTGACCACATCCTCCTTAACTCGTTAAGACCACACTTCTTTTTTTTTTTTTTTAGAAGACTCTCTCACAGCAGATGTCTCTAACCTCTGACTCTTAGAACCTTTCAACCTCTTCTTCCTTGATGCTCCCTGAATCCTAAGGATGGGAATTGTGTTGTAAATGTATTAACTGGCAATGTTGACCCATGGTCAATTGATCTCTACATACAATCTGAACTTTTGCTGTATACTATTTTGAGATAGCCCTCATTTTAATCAGAAGTTTTACTAATGACTGGAAACACCCAGGCTCAATATACTCATAAAAGTAAAAACATACAGAACAAGCAACACTCTGGGTATATCAAACAAGTGCATGGCATTGCCCTAAAATCAAGAAGCACTTTCCACTAGACATAGAGAAATAGAAAAGATGCTACCAAAGTGATCAAGAGTCTGGCTAAGACCATAAAGAGAAGCTTAAAAAAGCAGCCTGCAACTGGATGAATGTGGCAAGTAATACAGAGTAAAATGACAATGATAAGTAAAGGAAAGGTGAGCACATGTGAAAATCTTAGTAACCAAGAGGACCCATCAAGCTATAGGAGAGCAACACAATTGTGCATACCCAGATTCCAGGTGCTCCTGAGAGGGAAGAGCCAGGAGACTCCACTCCCATCAACCTTTCCCAGTGGCTAACATCCCCAGGAACAAGCTGTCAGAGCTACTATGGCACGAAGAGTGCTGAGTGGATTCGGTACAAGTGGAAGCACCTCCTGCCCAGCCAACGAAGGAGACCATCAGAAGTAGGTGGAAGTACATGATCACATTTACATAGAAATAGGCTTTTAGGTTCTTAATGCTCACACAAATGGGCACGTGATCAGAGTGGGGAGAAGAAATGCTAAATATTAAAAACTGACTTTTTCCAGAATAATATGTGGGTTTCAGAAATCCAAGTTTAAAAACTACAGAACTTGGTAACAGATGTTTAATATACGGCCTGGTAAGATTGACCTCCCACTCAGATCTCACCTGAGGAAATTAAAAAATAAGAAAGGAAAACCAAACTGCTTTAAAAGCGGTCATTGAGAACGTGGTATTGGAAAGGAGGTGTGCAGTATAGCTCTTTACCCTCTGGCAAAGACAGCTGCAGAGCGTCCTGCGATGATTTGGAGCTCACACCCATAAGAGTCATGGGAAATGCTTTTCAAACTTGGGCAGGTAGAAGAGAAATGTCCAAGAAGTGCTTCTCAGTTTCACTAGCATCACTCCCAGTGCCAGCATCACGGATGAAGCTGAGCAGGAAGAGTAGAAGCGGAAGCACAAAACAGAGAACCACTTCTTCAGTCTCCAAGATGAAACAATTCTATCTAAGGAAACGAGCAAACCTAGAATCGCTTCTGTTGCTTCTAGAGAGAGCATCTGTGACAGGGTGTTGTTTTTACTCCTCCTTCCCTCCCTCCCCTTCCTCCTCCTCTTCTTTTCCTTCTTTGAGATAGGGCGTTGCTATGCAGCTGAGGTTCGCTTCAAACCTGGCATCAGAATGCTTCTTCCCCCACCCCCCACCCCCCAAGTGCTGTGATTACAGATGTTCACCACCATGTCCAACCCAGAACAATATATCTGAAGTGGTGGCTGCCTGTCCATGTACAAGGATGCAAAAAAAAAAAATGGTTGATGATCTCCGAGGGGGACAGCTCTAAAGGGAGGGAAGGCCTTCTGTGGCAGAAAGATACTTGACTACTAGAGATAGGAATCACTCAATTTTTAGATAGAAGTTGATCCAACCCCTCCCACACCAGTGACATCAGTCAAGAATTAAATGTCATATTTCCATGCACACAGAAATTGATTTTTAAATTGCTGTCTCTATGAGACATGATTAGCATTTCTGTGCTAACTGAGAGTCACAAATTTAGGTGCAAATTCAACTGGAAAATGCTGTGCCATTACCGTTAAGTGTTCATTCATGTCAGATTAGTGATTATACTGCCACCCATCCCACCTAATACTAAAGATTATAAATCCGGGCCAGGTGAACTGTTGCTGGCAGTTCAGATCTCCACCTGAAACACGCAGGTCGATGTCAGCATCCCACGAGCAGCGAATGTTACAAGTGCTAGACATCAGTGTCTGTAATGAGGCAGATTCCTCGGGCGCCTCAACTACTCCCTTAGAACCAACAGACAATGCAGGAAACACTCAGCCCCCCAGTTTACCATGATAACATTTAGCAAGGTTTTCATTTCAGTAAATTGTCTTTTTACTGAACTGAATTGTGCCTGAGAGATTGGAAATTGTGAACAGGATTTCTACAACGAATCCAGTTGATAATTAGACAGTAACTGAGAAATTAAAAGAATATGGCTGCTCTGTTGAAGAGGCACAAAGACTGTCCAATTGTCATGTGTTCCCAGCAGTGGGAGTAAGAAAGAGGAGCCTACTTATTTATTCATTTATCCCCTTCCTCTGAATGTGGTGCTGTGGTTAAACTTGTCTTCCGTCCTGGCACTACTAAGAGACAAAGCTAATTATTTACTCTCTAGAAGTGACTCCGTTTCCCCAGTAATAAGTCAGAAATAAGATTGTATATCTGAATGAGGTATAGGGATGGCTAAATTAGTTAGCGCATGTCGGGGGTTTGCAGCATAAGATCCGCAAGCAGTTGCTTCTATTGTTCTTCATTAACAAAAACTGATTGTTTACTACTTACAATATTTGACAATTAAAAAATTAGTCTTTATGAGTCACTGTAGGTCTCCTCTCAGCGATGAGAGTGCCAACTTCCTGCACAGTAACTGCTTGGTATTTTAAACTAATAAGGGAACCTGTCTTCATTATTGTTATACTGCAGAAATTATACTGTTATAACTTCTGGAAGGGAGAGGGGCAAAGATGGAAATTCATAATCAAATAAAAACTTGTCTTGGCATTTAATGTTCTTGATTAGTTAAAGTTCTAAGTATGAGTAATTGAGGGGAGATTTGTTCTCCTTTTGTTGTTCAAAAATGATGCTGACTGTAAGACAGACATTCACGGCAACCAAGAAGGTAAATATGTGATCCTCTCAAGTGGTTGTTTTAGATCTATTACACATAGATAAACACATGTACATACATACATACACATATATGAGATAAATTACACACACACACAGTTCCTTCACAATCTGTAACGATTGTCCTAACACATATCTCTTGCACTGCGTTATCAATCAGGATTCTCTCCAATGCAAGTGGCTGAAAAGCTCACTCATGGAAGGAACGTTCTTAAGTAAATATATGTCAGTTTCAAGGGCTGGGTGCCACTAAAACAACTTCACCATGACCCTGTTCTCCACTTGGCCTTCTTCCTAGTCACTGTGGGAAATGATTCCGGCTAACAAATCTAGGACCATGTTCCCGTAGTTCAGATGTGGCAGGAGAGAATGTGTGCCTGCTGACGGGGTCAGCCATGATCACGTCCTCTTTCTTCAGCAGTTGGGATCACAGGTAAGTTTCTGACCAATCTCAGTGCTCAGGAAGAATGATTCTTTGGGTTTGAAGTCATGGATCAGGGTGGCCTTTAGAGCCAGGGAAAGGATTCTTTCCAAGGCAGGAAGTCTAGGAGCAGGGTGAGGAAAAGCACTCGAGGATTAGCATATTGCCATCAGCAGACTGTGGAACAGGTTCACTGTCCTAACTGTCTTGCGCAGAACCTGCTGAGTTCATTCCCACATCACTTTGTTTGCCTCTACCATGCAGTCCAGAGCTTATATGTGGCTCCCAACACTGAGTTTTCACAGTGTCTTCCCACCAGAACTCCTCTTGTGTTCTGGACTTCAATCTGTTTCTAACACATTCTCCACATCATTTGGCGTCGGAAATCCTTGTCTATCTCTCCCATCCATCTTACTGATATCCTGTATAGTATAAATATCCAGCCTTAATGTCATCTGTGGCGGTTTGAAAGAGACTGTCCCTCAGAGGCTCAGATACTTAAATTATTAGTCCACAGTGGTTTGCACTTTGGGGGGATGTTATGGAACATGTAGGATGTGGAGCCTGGAGCAAGCTACTAGAGTTTACAGCCCCCCCCACCTCCACGTTACTTTCTCTGCTTCATGTTTATAGTTGAGGATGGGATCATTCATCTTCCTGTACCAGCCATTTGGTGGAATGCTTCTCCCATCCTTATAGACTCTTCCTCTGAATTCATAAGCCAAAATAAACTCTCCATCAAGTTATCTTCCTTCATGGTATTTTTTGTACAGCAACAGGAAAGTGATTGTCTTGGTTAGGGGTTCTATTGTTGTGAAGAGATACCAACTCTTATAAAAGAGAACATTTAATTGGGACTGGCTTACAGTTCAGAGGCTTAATCTATTATTGTCATAGCAGGAAGCAAAGCCACACCCAGGCCGACAGAGTGCTGGAGAGGTAGCTGAGAGTTCTATACCTGGATCGTCAGGCAACAGGAAGTGACTGGGAACAGCTAGAGCTGGTCTGAGCTTCTGAGACTTCAATACCCATTCCTTAGTGACACACTTCCTCCAACAAAGCCATAACAGCTCCAGCAAAGCCACATCTCCTAATAGTGCCACTCCATATTGAACCTATGGGGACCATTTTAGTTCAGATCGCCACAGTGATTAATATACTATCTCCCAACAACTCATTGAAGTCAATGCTCTCATCATCCAAACGGAAAGTGAGTAACAACCTAACTAAGGCACATTGGCAGGCGTTCTGGATTCTGAGTCTTTCCTCTCACTGTACGGTCTCACCTGCTGGGAGCTGAGAGGATGTGTCAGCAGCATCATATCCTATACCAATGTGTGATGGGTAAAAGTGTGTACACAGGGGAAGATTCATTACATCTGAGGTTTCATTTATCATGATTTGCTTTACAAGGGCATGGGTATTTCCCATTGCTTTAATGTTTTGCCCTGCAGTTTATAAAGCATGAAAATTGAACAGCTTAATGAGAACTGTGGGTGGTTTTTGAAAACGTAAGACACAGTACTCAGTGTTTTAAATTTCACCAGCTCACTACCAGTAAAAATATAAACATCGTTCAACAAGTATTTGTGGACAACTCTCTGCCCAATGTTAGATATCTGATGAAAAAAGAAACAGCCTACAGTCTCGAGCTGTTAGTTGTAGCTAAGTAAAGGAACTCGTTTAATTGGGGCTGGTTTGTGGTTCAGAGCTTTAGTCCATTATTGATATGGCGGGAAGCCTGCCAGCACACAGGCAGACAGGGTGCTGCAGAGAGTTGAGAGTTCTACATCTGGGTCGGCAGGCAGGAAGAACCGTGAACCACTAGAAGTGGTTTGAGCTTCTGAGACCTCAGACCCCAGCCCTAGTGACACACTTCCTATAGAGTGAATTAAACAATTCTTCTCAGAGACAGAATTAAACAAATTCAACACTTCCTAATGTTATTCTTACAAACTGTAAAAAGTTATTCCCTTTCAGGGGACTCTATCAATTGTAACAATAGTTAGAATACTTTTACGGTTGTAGATGAATGGATAATTGTTACAAGAGTGTATTTGTACGTTACCTGTTTTCCATTAAAAAAAAAACATTTATTTCAGGCCCTCTGCTATGTACTGGTGTTATGTAGTTATTTCTTCTGAAAGAAAACATTCTCTCCTAGAGATAGGAGAAAGGCTAATAAGACTCAAGAAGTTAAGGAAAATTGAAAGGTTCTGGAACAAAAAAGTTACAAGAGTCACAGAAATCTTCCTCAAGATTTAAAAGCAACATGAAAATTCCAGGAAAGGAGATCCTCTTCCGCAGAGCTGTCTGCAAGGTATACAGCACGCTCCAGGTGGACATACAGTGTTCGTGAATCATCACCCATGTTGGGGGCTTTCAGTGTTCCAGCTGACTTTGCGTCATCAACACCCCAGTAAACTCACTGGCTCATTAAGCTGGACTCAGCCAGAACTGTTCCTTCGGTCTGTCATTCATGCCCCACCAAGGGTGAGCAGACATTTCTTTAAGCCTTCTAGGGAAAAAACAAATCACCCAGCAACTGAGTATAAAACGATGTCTTGGAAGACAGCATGTATTAAACTAGAACACAGTTAACTATATCCTTGAACAGGGCATGAAGATGGCTTTGAAGATGTGCAGCTGAAAGCTGTAATAGGAAACACCAGAGAGACCAAGCACTTGCGGAGCCGATCAGTTTTCTTTCTGATGGGCTTCTTTCTGAGACTGAGAAATGAGTTAACAGGAACTAAGGGACACCTAGAGGAAGAAGAACAGAACTTAGCACATCTAAAGGGGGACAGGACCTGCAGAGCAGCTTCAGGGTTGAGTGACATGGAGGGATGAAAGGGAGGGAAAGTTCAAACACCAGGCCTTAAAGTCAAGAAAGAAGCACAGACGATCAAGTAGAGAGGGAAGACAGCAACGATTAGAAGTAGCAAGACCCATTTTTATTTTGACTGGATAATCCTGGTACAGTGATAGATCAGTAGACCTGAATGCCATTCAGAAGGCAGTTGTCTAGTTTTGTGTGTGTGTGTGTGTGTGTGTGTCTGTGTGTGTGTAAGGGAGGACTGAACTGGCAGAGGGACACAGTTAACCATTACTTGAGAAGTGACATCAAGAATAACATCCAAGCTCTTACTCTTCACTATGGAAACTGAGGTTTTGAGCAGAGCCATCCTTAAGGGGCAAAGTAGATAGACTAGGCCACGTAAGCTGAAACTTCAGAGAAACATCCTCTCATGACATTCTTCTCTGGGTTCTGAATAAAAGCCACACTTAGAAACTTCCTGTTGGTCTATGGCTCAGAGAATGGAATCTAATCTTGACAAAACTGGTCCTTTCCTGCCACCACACTGCTTTCTTAACGTCTCTGGCCGAGAGGCAGCCGGAGCAGGAGATAGTATGTGTGCTCAGAGGTTTCTACGGTGAGACTTGACAGCATCTGATGTTCTTCACATCTGAAGGCCTTCAGTGCTCCTACCTTTAGCTTCTCCTCCCATCAAAACTGTCTCCAAACTTTCCACGCCATCTATTATCTCCCCTGTATCTACCCCGCACTTCTTCTAGCATTAGATGTGGGATTCGGATTAGATATGGGAACCCACATTTCAGTGCAAGCCTTGTCTTAAAATCAGACATTCTTTTCACAGAGGATGAACAATCTTTTCCCATTTCACTGGTTGTAGAGATAAACACATGACATTTACAAGTCTGTTTCGAAGAAATTCTGTTTTATCTTGGGAACTATGATTGTAGTTCAGCTCTTTCAAATGACATCTGCCTCTTTTGTAACTTGTTCTGTCTTTTTAGGTCTGTGCATTCACCACGCAGAAGTTTTCATAATCCTAATATTGTGAGGTTTACCAGTCTCACCAATTATCGTCTCATTAATACTTAGAGGTATATATTATCATTATCACTGTTACACTAGACAACTTAGACTAAAGACTACATTCAGAGTCTAACGTCACAGAGCTTGAAAGTGCTGTGGGCTCCACAACACCATGCTTTTATTTTAGTGTTGTTTCGTCAATGTATAAAAAGATAAAGAGTGAAAAGATAGTAATTAAAAATAGTGCACTATTTTGTAGTTAGTATGGTTGTTTTCTATTGTACAGCAAGTTCTCTGATGTTTTCACAGTAAAGCCTTCAGAACATCTGGGGGGAAAAAGCATGTACGGCTTTAATGGATTTGTTTTTCTTTGCACCGAAACCTTGTGTGCCATCACCACCATTTGCACTCTGCAGGCAACTTAAACATTTCTTTTGTATATTACTAGGAGAAGCATAACGATAGCAGAGACTGTGTACTCCTGAGAACAAAACTTGGTATATAATCTCTGCAAACAATGGGTTCACTAGTTTTAGTTTCACTTAGCAAAGACAGTAATTTCTATGCCAAGTGGTATGGCCATCTACCTCAGCAAAGGAGCAGAGGCCCTGTTAAGATGCCTGTGACTCAGAATGCAAAATGCTGCTGCGGGGAACTCTCACTTACCCTCTCCCACTGGGAGCATAAATCCTCTTTTGCTGCTCATGTTTTGAAAAGCATGTTGTCTGGAAAGAAGTAAACTCCTCAAGCTCTTTGGAAATAAAGCAAGAATTTATAGCAGCTGGATACGTATATGATATTTCAATTTTTTTTAGAAGTTGTTAAAATGTCATGAATTCAAGTAATGGAAATGCAAAGATTAGTATCCACTGTGAGATGTTTCCCATGAGGGTCACAGAAATGAAGTAACCTGCCAAAGGAAGATGGCTAGGGTAGAAATTGAAACTGTTATGTCCCGAGCTCAGGTCTGGTGGCCAAGAGGTTCTGTGTGTGCTACTATGTAGTGAGGGCATGCTACTGAACTCAAAAGCATGATTTTGCCCATCAGCTCCCTAAGTGATCAGCATGCCTGAGTGATCACTGTCCTCTTTCTGTGCTTTACTTTTCCACATTTTATGGACAATCAAGTTGAGATAGTCCCTAGATAAATTTAACAGAATTAGATGAAGAAAAAAAAAAAAAAGAACTCACCTCACGCTACAGTTAAGATCGAAGTCTGATGAAAGTTACTGAAGGAACCTATCGTGATGGTTAGACTGCTATCCCAAATCACCTAGTCCAACTCCACGTGTTGCTGGACTGTAATTTGTAGACATGGTTAACATGGACATATCTACCCACCTCCTGCTCATAGACTTCTTTCCCTTCTCCTCAACCTTGTGTTCAACTGAGCTCCAAGTCCTACTTACAAAGGAAGAAATTCTAGAAGGCAGACAAATGGTTCCACCGAGCTGAACATTAAGAACTTCTGCCAACCACTTTGAGGTTCTCATACCTCTGAATGCAAAGACCTCAAATAGATCTGATAACATAATGGCTAAAGTATTTGGTCTAACAAACAAAGGAAAATCGGGTTAATAAATATATAACGGAGAGAAGGAAGGGTATATATGGAATGCTGTGAGCCTCAAATGTTCTGCCTTTGGGAGGGGTGAAGGGTGAACAGTAAGGCTCGTCTAATGAAAGCTTCCATGAAAACTCACATGGAAATCTACTATCTCACAACTTAATTTTAAAAATTAATTAGAAGGATAGCAGAATACACACTAAATAAAAAAAAAAGAGTAGAAAATCCCAGCGGTAGAAGGATTAAATAGAGATGGAGATAAGAGTAGGGGAGGGGAGAGGGTAGCAGATAGGTTAACCAAAGCTACGGTTGTATAAAAAAAATACCTTATGGCATCCATTAGTGGTGAGACAGCTTACCTCCTTAAGATTAAAAGCCATTGTGGTAGTTTGAAATAAAATGGCCCCAGAGGGAGTGGCACAATTCGGAGGTGTGACCATGTTGGAGTAGGTCTTGTTGGAGGAAGTGGATCACTGTGGAGGTGGACTTTGAGGTCTCAGCTATGCTCAAGCTACTGCCCAATATTTTAGATCAAATCACTTCCTGTTGCCTCCAAGATGTAGGACTCTGAGCTACCTCTCCATCACCATGTCTGCCTGCATGCCGCCATGTTCCACCATGATGACAACGGACTGAACCTCAGAATTGTAAATGAGCCACCCCAATTAAGTGTTTTCATTTATAAGATTCCCATGGTTATAGTGTCTTTTTGCAGCAAATTAAACCCTAGCTAACACAGCCATTTTAGAGACAAAGTAGATTCATTCATTTTTATGATTAAATCTGTTTCTCTAGGATTGGTCTGTTTCCCACCTGTAATCTTAACTACAAATTGCTCTCTACTGCCTTTTCCAAGAATAGGCAATCTTGTCTTTGTTTTAAAGTTGTAATGTTGGGGACTAGAGAGATGGCTCAGTGGTTGAGAGCATTGCCTGCTCTTCCAAAGGTCCTGAGTTCAATTCCCAGCAACCACATGGTGGCTCACAACCATCAGTAATGAGGTCTGGTGCCCTCTTCTGGACTGCAGGCATACATGCAGACAGAATATTATATATATAATAAAATAAATAAATATTAAAAAGGTCTTTATAAAAAAAGTTGTAAGGTATGGTGAAATTTTGCTTGTGCTTTGACAAATAAAACTTGCCTGGAGATCTGAGTTTGGAGACAGCCACACTAGATAGCCATGCAGGGCACACTCACAAATGCTCAACAGTTGTATAAGATGAAGCCAGCCAAAATGACAGCATAGATGGGGTAGACAAATGTCTCCTATCCCATACTGAAGAGCTATTGGCAGTTGGTAGCTAGGGAAAGGAGAATCATTTTTTTTTTTTGAGGATGTGCTCATTGGTAGGTTTCCAATGCTCCAGGGAATGGCCCCATACTCATACATATATAAGTAGGATTAATTGAACTTAATGAGTTATCAACTAACAAAAAGACATGAATTTAGAAGGGAGTTGGGAGTTACAGGGGTAGTAGGAAGGAGAGAAACAGGATCATGTTTTGTTGTATATACATTCTTAAAAATAAAGAAAACAGTTAATAGCATTTTGTCTGAGGTTGTCTGCCAATCTAACCTAAAAATGTTATGTTCTGGGACTCTGTACTCAGATTATCTTGCATAACCAATCAATGTATCTATCTATATTTGTTAATCCATATATTTCTATTAGATTTTTACATATTAGAAATTATATGAATTATAATTATATAGACTATCTATATATAAATACATATATGCCTGTACATATTCTGCAAGTAATTTGAAGAATCATAAACAGTAGTTAGCTATAAACTACAGATCCAAAGTTCAATCCTCTTCTACCTCCTTCTGTTTTCATTGCTCTTTTTGTTACAACCCTGATGCATGCCTGTCTGAAGAAGTTCAAGTGCATCGCTGTCGATGTAAATATCATTGCTACTCACCCCATGCCCTTCTTCTCCTGACCCTTTGATATTTACAACTGCACATATATGTTTTCATAAAGCACAAATAAGCACACAAGGAATACATATCCATATGCCTAGATTTTATTTGATTGTTCATTTTTTTGAGACAGGATTTCTCTGTGTAACAGTCAGGCTGTCCCAAAACTAACCTTGTAAACCAGGTTGGCCTCAAACTACTGAGATTCATTTGCCTCTGTTTCCCAAGTGCTGGAGATCAAAGACGGGCACCACCAACACCCAGCTAGAATTTATTTTTAAAAGCAGTTACATTGCACATAATACTTGCATTTGTTTATTATTATTATTAATAATCATTATGTTAGCTTTTTTAAATAAATGCTAGAGAAGGTTATACAATACTAATACTAGGTAAATAGGGCCTATTACAAATTCTCTGCATACTGGGCACTCTATTTACCATAACTAGCAAGCATTTTTCTACTGGTGGACATTTACAGGTTTTAAAGTAATTTAAGACAGTTCAAATGATAAGGATGCTTACACACTTAATTTTCCATATCCATGTGCTTTTAAAAATGTGTCATGAAATTGAATTTTGAGTCCATAGACTATGAGCCCTCTCTTCATTTTAATTTCTACCCACTGACTCCTTTTCTAAATTAGCAATTCTTCATTCTCTCAGCAAAGCCCGAGCCGAGACCCTCTCTGACACTGGATGTTAGTTGTCGATGTCACACATAGAAAGTGTGTTCTCATTTAGAACTCCTCGTGACTCTCCTGCTGCCGTCCTGATTGACAGTGTTCTTACAGTCAAGCGAGTTGGCATCCTTAGCTCCTAGCAGTTGCTTCTCATCTCCCCCGTCTTCATTGCAATCTTCAAAAGATTTTTCTCTCATTTTTCCTGAATATAGTCTTTCCATTTACATATGCCCATAGCAAGAATTCAGGTCAATATTTACATAGATCCTGACAGTTCTACTGAACTGACATCATCTTCCCACACCCTGTGAAACAGAAAAAGCATCCAAAGGGAGGTGATGATGTGGTCGACTCGGAGATGTCTGTCAGAGGCACAGTAGCCAAGAAAATTTTAAGAAAAATCATCTTGTCAACTTCCTCAAACCAGAAATGGATTTCGACGGCAGTATAGATCTAATGCCCAGCTTGCAGAGTTGCAGAATTTTCCAATTTGGTATGGCTCCAGGTTAAAACACATACCATCTGAAAAATGTGCATCAGAATCCTTTGCCATCCATTCTTAATATAATGACTGATTTCCCACTCTGGATGCAGGGAGCTGCAGGCAATGAGTTTGTACTGCGGCCAGGTGGAAGAGGGCCAGGCTATTAAATTCAAGGCTGCTATCACACAACTCCCCACAGAAACGGAGCAAATAGCGTAGTCGAAGTGCCTTCCGCGTGCTGTGTAACCCAACCCCTTTGGCAACCTGATTAATTCCTTGCCCTTTTCTGGAGTCTGCACAGTTAGGAAATATAGGAAAAGGTGACAGAAACCATAATAGAAGCTGTCAAGTGTTGCATTCAAAACGTTATCTTCTTCATTTCGGGTTGGGGCGGGGAGGAAACAAATAAGGAAGTGTCCCTATGAAGCAAGGATGCAATAATTACTCCTCAGCTCCGCTTTTCTACTGTTAATGCTCCTGAATAATACAGGAGTCCAATCCCAGAGCTGGTGGTTCCTCCCTCTAAATTCATGTTGCTTTCTGCAGTGTTAAGCAAAAATATACTTCCAAACTTGTTGGAAAACTAAGGTAATCAATCTCAACTTTCAATTGTGCTTTCCTTAGACACCATCTCAATGTGTGTTTCACAGAAGAATATGGACACAGTCTTCAAGGGCTTTGTTTTGTTTTGTGCTCCACCAACTGCATTTCTTGTTTGTATTTCTTCCTTCCCCCACAAAAAAAAAATGCCTGTGAGACCAAGTCTCCAGCACAAATAGCAAGGCACACTGTACCCAAGCTTTAGTCTTCACAGTGATGGAGGCATTGATGTAGTCAAGGATCCAGTGAGAAGGTAATGCCGAGAATGACACATCAAGTTCTACCAGCACCACCGAGAACTAAACTCGTCGGAAGAAACTGGTAAGCCAGCGATTTCCCTTGTGCTAAATGGAAACCTTTTAGATGCGACTGTGACATCCAGGCTATTCACTCTTCCTTAAAAAATCTTTTCTAATTGTACCATAGGAACAATGAGGCACTTTGATACTCAGCAAATTAATTCTACAGTATGATTTGAAAGTCAAATTGGCAAAACGGCGGGTCCAGCAGCTTGCAGTACTGGCATGCTGGTACATGTGAAATTCAACTGATGATGGCATCACAGATAATGGAAGAGGTTGACACTGGAGCCAGAGGAAGAGTCAGGAAGGATTTTGCTCGCCACACAACAACTAAGCGTTTCTTTTTTCCTAACCTTAAATTTTGACTTCTAAGCATTTCCTTTGAACAAGTAACTTAGTTTAAATGGGATTTGAACAAACTCAGCTCTGGGAATTAGTAACCAATTTGCTTTTAAGGGTCATATTTCGTGTTCCACTTAATAGGAATCACATGTGTTTAGTTGGTCTTTTCTATATTGATGTTGGCTTATGGGAGAAAGGAATTCCAATAACAAAGTACTGTGATAGAGACTGTATCCATAAATCGTGCTTAGCGCTCACATCAGTATGTGCTTAAGGATATAATTATGCAGAGCACCATAAAACATTTGCATGAGTGTATGTGTGTGCATGTCATTCGTGGCTGGAAATATTCTTTGGGGGCAGCAGTCTAGATGCTGGCCTGCTGACCTAAGGAAAAAACACCTGGCAATTAAATGGCAAAAAATTGTAGGGTTAATTGATAGGGGAAGACTAATAGGATTCTGGCTTTGTTTGGGATCAGGATCTGACCTCTGAGAGCTCATGGATTGGAAACTGGAAAACATTTTAGATCTTGTGTTTGAAAAAAATATCTGAAGCGGCACAGCATGCCAGAGTTAATCAGTGTCAGGCCGTACCTCTCCTCGACTGTGGAAAATAGGCAAAACGTGAAGGAAAAGGAAGAGGGAACCGTGGCCCCTTTGTTATGAGCAGAATCGTGTACTGAGCAAATTAATACACCGAAGTTTCATTCACCAACGGGACTGAGCTGTAGACAGAGACTCTAAGCAGGCGATCACGGTCAGAGGGCAACACCCAATCCAGTGTGATTGGTGTCCTTATGGGACCCGAAAGAGAAGCGGGTCTCTTCCTTCTCTGTCCCTGTCTCTCTCCTTCTTCACTCTGTCCTTTCTTTCCTTCTCCATCTCCATCTCTCTATCTTCTTTTTATCTACGCTCACAGAGCAAATGCCACATTGAGACAGAGTGAGGTGACCCCTTAGAAGAAGGAGGGAGAAACTCACCAGAAACTAGAATGGCCAGCACTTTGATCTCAGACTTCTGGTTACCAATGTTGTTTAAGCTACCAGCCTATGGTAGTTTGCTATGGCATCCTTAGCTGACTGTCCAGTCGTGAAAAAAATAACAATACTGTGGTATGACTAAATGAAAGACATGATTATAGTGTATGTGGACCCAAAGCAGACATTTTGTATTTCTGTAAAGTTTTGGAAGTGGACATGGCTCTATCAGCTGTCTAGAAAGGCTCCTGCTTATATCCAGAATGTTGAATGAATCTTTGTTATAGGTTTATTCTCCCTTTCTATCTAGTATCACCAAGGATTTCCAACAAGGAAAAACCTCTCTTTCACTCTCAGGCTACATAATTTGGTGGAAGTTGCTGAGCCCACCTCATGGTTGGAGGTTGGTAAATGATGAAGGCCTATGCTTTGAGAGGATCGTATCCCCCGCCGGAATGACAGAAGCTTAGAATTAGCATCCACACTCACTGGATCTGCTGGGAAAGAGGCACATGCTTGCTGTGGGCCCTAACTAAGAGGAAGGGTGAAAGTTTGGAAGAGCCCATGGCCATTCTCAGAGAGTTAAGTCACAAGTAGGGAAGCTCAAGGCAAGAGAACAGAAGTCATATTTTTAAAAAGATTTTATTTTATTTGTATTTATGTGCATGTGTGTGCTATGTGCACATGAGTGTGGGTTCCTTCAGAGGCCAAAAGAAAGCTCTGGGCACCCTAGTGCTGAACTGATAGGCAGCTGTGAGCTTCCTGAACTTCTGTCCTCTGCAGGAACAGCAGGCTCTTGATGAGCCACATCTCCAGCCCCAGGAATTTCTATTTCTGGTCGCACTTTTAAGAAGCAAATTAAACCAGCCATTACTAGCCCTAAACTTCTTTATTATTGTAGCCAATGGTTCAATCCTTTTTGTAAAGTCTTCTTTAGTTGGGTCTGGTCTTCTAGGCACGAAAGGTACTTTGGTTATTAATATAGATAGAGATTAAAATTCTAATTCAAATGTGCTCTTTATTCCCGACTCATCCAGCCAGCGGGTAAACCTCTAGTAAGGCTAGGTCCAAGGAATCTCGGTGTTTCTGCATTTGGTATCTGGATCTATTAATTTGTATGTGTGTGCAAATTCAGAAACTAAACAGATGAGCTATATAGAGGGACTGAAAATCATCCACAAGTTCATGTGTCAAGGTTTAGTGGGTTTATTTGCTGAGAGGCAGGAAGAAACAGACCACCACAGTGCTGAAGAGAGAAAATAGGATGTCAAAGCCCATGGCAGCCATCACCTGGATGTGAGTATAAACAGCAGGAGTAAAATGGTTATTTTTTTCTCTTTTTTTCTTTTTCTTTTTTTTTGTTTTTTTTTCTTTTTTTTATTATTGTTAAAAGAAAAATTTACATTTACTCCTCTTGTTCCCAGCCCTCCCGCTCCTCCACTACCCCACCACCCTCCCCCTGCTTCCTTAAGATGGGGCAGGATACCCTGCCCTATGGGAAGCCCAAGGCCCTCCCCCCTCCATCTCGGTCTAGGAAGATGTGCATCCATATAGAATAAGTTCCCAAAAAGCCAATACATGCAGAAGAGCTAGGTCCCGGTGCCATTATCATTGGTTTCTCAGTCAGTCCCCATTGGCAGTCACATTCATAGGGTAAAATGGCTATTTTTAAAGAATATAGTTGTCTTAGTTTCCCAGTTGTTGAGAGATGACCATTGTCCCCACAGAATTCATCACCACCCAGATTTTATTTAGAAGATCTTTGAAAATATACTCAGTCAGTAATCGTTTCAAATCCTATGACTCACATCCTTATAAAAAAAGAAGATGGCATTAAAACCTAGAAGAAAAGGCCATGGGACTGGGCAGTGGTGGTGCACACCTTTAATCCCAGCACTCGGAAGGCAGAGGCAGGTGGATCTCTGTGAGGTTGAGGCCAGCCTGGTCCACAGAGTAAGTTCCAGGACAGTCAGGACTGTTACACAGAAAAACCCTGTCTCAAAAAACAAAACACAAAGAAGAAAGAAAAGAAAAGAAAACTAAAGTAAAGAAAGAAAGAAAGGAAGAAAGGAAAAGACCATGGGTAGCAAGTTATGTTGCCACTATTCAAAGTACGTTTGGAGGTACAGTAAAATGTCAGAGGCAAGGAAAAGGAAGGCTTTGCCCATATAGTTTTTAGAGAAAGCAAAACCTTGTTGACACCTTGATTTAGGATTTCTGGCCTCTCATCCTATCCATCATACACACACACACACACCAAAAAAAAAAAAATCTATGGTTTTTAGCTGTCATGATTTTGGCAACCTGTTACAGCTGTAGCTACAGGAAAGTGGGGGGCGGGGTGCAGCGCTGTAGCATAACCAGTGTGAAAAAGAGGCAAGAAAGCTAAAAAACAACGTGGACTTGCTACAGAAGGACATGCCTATACCAAAGTTTATCAGCATTGAGAAGAAAATGGTTATTTTCCATATGCAGTCTGTCTTGTCTTCAATCCTAATGAGTCTGATGCTGAGCTATTGCTGACAAGACTCTGTGTGTTATCCAAGAACTGTTCCGGAGGAGAGCAAGGTTTGCTGGGTTCCGGCCCTTTTTCTCAGGTGGAGACAGGGTTGTGAATACAGGCGGCAGAGTGATTTTACTGTGGACACTGTGCATTGTGCTCTGGCATGGTGACAGTTGGGCCATCTGCTTCATGGAGGTCGCCCAGCGTGATCAAAAAGACAGTATCCTTTCTGTTATTTCTTAGGAAAGCAGCCTTGTAACACGACAGTCATTTAGTTGGCACATTGTGCGCTTCTGTAAATTGCCCACGATTAGAGTTACCGTCTATCCCAATTTTCCCCAGACAACATTGCCAGTTGTCCCAGCCTACCTCCTTTCAGTTTGACAGGGGTCCTTGGGTAACAAGTTCTATATCTCTAGCTTGCTATGTAGGACATAATCCATCCTTTCTGGAAAAAAAATACAGTTCATGGATTACCATAAAAAAAAAACTTAGTTACAATGTTTTATACATACAGCTATGCTTAAAAACTTATCACATCTTACTTATTCGTTTGTAGCGGGGACTATAGGGACATGGCATGTCAGAGGACAACTTGCAGGAATTGGTTCTTTCCTTCCACTATGTGGGTCCAAGGGACTAAACTCAGGTCGTCTTGACTAGAGGCAGGAGCCTTCACTTACTGAGCCATCTCAAGGTCACTTTTTTTTTTTTTTTTAAAGTGAGTTGCTCAAGATTTAACAAGGAGAAGTCAGCACTGAATTTGTTTCCTAAAGACTGACTGCTTTCTTTTGTGGCAACACACACACACACACACACACACACACACACACACACACACACACAGAAACACACACACATGCATGCACACACACGGAAACATACATCACCCTGCTGCCACCCCTTCCACTCCTACTGTTTGGGGTTTGGTGGGTCCAGAGGTGCCTCTATGCAGCGAAAGGAATTTAGCTACTTCAGCAGTGTGACAACTGTGCACAGCCCCAACTGCAAAGCAGGTGGAAGCTGGCATCCTGCCCAAGCCTGGCCAGACAGCTTCATAAATCCTGCCCTTACCGCAGCCCAAATTGCTTTTCATGACACAAAGCCAAGCTGTGTTATTCACCTAATGCCCCGATTTACAGTCCCCAAGACAAAAGAACATACAGATAGAGTTTCAGGTCTCTGTTTACCTTCATGTCTATCTAAAGGTCAGCTCTGGGTCAAGCTCCAGAAACCTGAGGAATGATAGAGAACAAAACTAAAAGTGAGTTAAATGTAAGTGAGAAACTTAAGCTTTTCTTATTCTTGTGCCAGAAGAAACTTCAAATCAATTTACAGTCACCTCATGTCTGAGACAAACAGCTGTTCCCCCATTTGTGGCATTCTGGGAAACTGTATTTACTCTTTCATTCATGCTCATATGTACACATGAGCTTACACATAAGGTACACACATGGACACAGACACTGGACCACATAGTCCCCATTTAAGTAATTCTTTCGTTATCTATATGGAATTTGGGTTCCTGGAAGTCTAGGCTAGTCTACTGGTCTACAGGGAAGAGTTTCATAGTAGTCCAGTAGGGGCCATTGTGTCTCAGACTAGCCTACTGGTCTACAGGAAGAGTTTCATAGTAGTCCAGTGGGGCCATTGTGTCTCAGACTAACCTACTGGTCTACCAGGAAGAGTTTCATAGTAGTCCAGTGGGGCCATTGTGTCTCAGACTAACCTACTGGTCTACCAGGAAGAGTTTCATAGTAGTCCAGTTAGGCCATTGTGTCTCAAGAGTGAGAAAACACATCGTTCTCTGAACAAGAAACTCATACCTGAAAATGCTGGTATTTGGGTGAGGAATAACTGTAAACACTTTATGCCTATGAGCACAAAGGGCAAGAATGTTTCACACAGTCCATTTTAACTGCAGGGTAAGACCTTGAAAACCTAGCTAAAGAATGAGTTTCTTTTGTGTAGTCATTTGTTATTACAGTATCTTTCCAGACCTCTCAGTTCTTCATGGTTCGGTCTCCCTCATGTCAACAACCTCACTCCCTGGAGATGAGGTCAATGGGAAATGTGGTCACACAACCCACATTTCCTCGGGGCCGGGCTCGTGGTTTCAGGGGAATAAACAAGCGGAGATCCCAGCAGAGAGTGGATGTCACAGAACATTCCCCACCAACTGCAAATGCTGCCACAGATGTCTAAGTGCCCAGCTTTATCCCTGGCAAAGAAGTCGGTCAAGACAGGGCTGCTAAGGCATCCTTCCTTCCTCAGACTTGTGTGAGAGAGTCTGCCAAAACAACAGGTGGCCAACTAAGCCCAACCTCCTCACTCCAGGAAACTACAGTGGCTCTTGATATTTATCTTACAGCTGCTGTTCGCTTAGACATGATCCTCTCTCACCCTCCCTCCCTCCCTCATTCATTCCTTCCCTCCCTTCTTCCCTCCCTCCTTCGTTTTTCTTTTCTCCTTTTTTTTGAGACATGATTTAACTATACAGCACAAGCATGAGATCTTCCTGCCTCAGCTTCTCAAGTTCTGGGACTCCAGATGTATACCACCACATCCGGCTCACAGACTAGTCCAAAGCTCTCTTGTGACCCTCCTCTCAATACACCTCATCTCACTCTTTTTTCTTGTTGACAACACTGAGATAGAAACTTCATTAAGGAAAGTAAGACTATTTTTTTTCTTTTTTCAGTAAAGACATCTATTCCCATCAAATTTCAAATGGAATTTATAGATTCCTCCATGACAGAATCCTAGGACCAGCCCTGGATGTCTTCTACAGAGTAAGACTCTCACCATCAAGCTTCAACACGCAAAGGAGGAACATGGTGGATGGACACATTCAACAAGTGGTTTGACGAATCTGCCGTGTGGATTGCAGACAGTGTCACTTCACTCCTGAGATAAACACATTGTTGAAGAAGTAACTGAGAGGACAAGTGTGCTGAGGCACCACTGCAGCCACATTTGCAATACCCAGACCATTGCAGCTCTCCCTAGTCTCATGCATGCTCTTTTGCCACTGAAGTGTTTCTCTAGAAGCTTCGGTTGATTCTCAAGCAGCAAGTGTTGAAAGTGCTGACATCCCATGCTTCCTTGATCCTGTTGCTAGTACAGGACTTGTACTTTTTAAGTCCTTGTCTGGGATCAGCTTCTATCAACACAAGGAAGTCTAAATTGAGGATGGTTGGAAGGGCAGGTAAGAGCACAGGGATTCTGTGGCTTGACTCTGAAGAGTTATCCTCACAGGGGATTTAGGAATAGCACAGAGGGTAACACAGCATAAGGAACATGCCATGATGGGGGTCACAGGATGTTCACTTTCACAAGCAACTGTACTAATAAAAAAGTATAGTGCAAGAGCTGGAGAGATGGCTCAATGGTTAAGAGCACTTGCTGTTCTTCCAGAGGTCCAAGGTTCAATTCCCAGCACCCACATGACAGCTTATAGTTGTCTATACCTTTAGTTCCTGGGGATTCAATGTCATCCTTTGGCTTCAGTGGGCCCTGTGTGCTCATAGTTTATAGACACACATGCAAACAAAATACCCATACACACAAAATAATACAAGTAAAAATAACTTAAAAACATTGAAAAGGCAAGTACAATGTGTGGGGGGGGGGAGTATAGATTCTGGGGAGACAGAGGAGTGAAGATTTCTCCTCTTCTATTACTAAGATTATGACTGGGAGGATAAAACATAGCTTTGAGATTTGTCTTCATGTCTGAAAGCGCTTGAACGTTATTAATGTGTTTCACGAAGTGCTGAGCACCAACTTGAAGCTTTTTATCAGCTTTCCCCTGCTCTAATTTCTAAAGCAAAAATGCCTGCCTTCCAAATACTCTATTAAACGAACATATGAAATTAACGAAACATATCATTGCTTTCACAATGGCCAAATTGTAGATTTGTCACAGTACAGAGATGGAAACTCATTAAGCCATTGTGCCTCCACTTCAGATTTTATAGCTCGCTGAAAGAAAGAGACTTCTCCAACCCACCAAGCCTCCATCCCCCTATTGTCTCTCTGAAAAATCTTTTATAGCTGTAGCTGCAAATCATCTGACTTATCTCTTCATGCCTGTAATATCAGTGTGGTGAAAGTTAAGTAGAGCTGTGGCGGAAAACGAGACTCTGCTGAAGGGGGAGGGGGGGATTCAGGTTTGTTTGGGAACGAAGATAGAGTTGACAAGTTCTTACAGCCTTTGAAAGCCAGGGAGTAGACCAGCCTTCCCCCTTATCAGCCTGTCAAACTCCTTCCCTCAGAGTTCAGCCAACTGTGAAGTAGTTATCCCATCGGGTTTGGGCATTTTAGCAAATGTCAGCATGGTTGCAGTGGGAATCCAAACTGATCATTCAGCTATTCTCCACACAGCGCTGAACAATGCTCCGTCGTCTGAGTGGGCTCTGTGAATTCAGGAAAGAATGACAGGAGATGGCAAGTGTGAGTCAAGTTTGAGCAGGCCAGTCCTCTTTCCAGACGTGACCCCTGCACTGAATCATAATCAGATGCCACGGGAATAAAAAAAAAATGTCTCATGCCTTTCCAAACAAATGTTCTTTCATTGTCTTCTCTTATCAAAGTTAGTTTGCATTTAAAACTTACGGCACAGGGCATTTTGACATGAACTCTTTTGAAGGAGTCATTAACTCTTTTCACTTGAATAAAAATGAAGCGAGCAGAACTTCTCATGAAGCTTTTAACAGAAAAAGCATCTTTCTGGGGTTCATTGTGAACTTTGAATTACTTTCTGGGAAACGGCCTTCTGAGGGAGGAAAGACCAGGATCACATTTGGGCTTTTCCCATATTCCCTATGGCCTCTGGCTCTCTGTCTCACCCAGCTCACCGTATTGCTTATAAACATAAGGAGAGAAAGAATAAAAAAGGCTGATATTTGATGTTTATGTCAAATCAAATATGTATATTAATATTTGATGTATAAAATATGCCTATTATGTCCAAGGTGAAGGGGGAGGCCTTGGATGTGGGGACAGATGGAGAAGTGAACATTACCATTTGGGGAGATGGAAACTTGAAGGAACTGGTTCACCTGCTTCAGGCTGAGAAGTGTAGAAAGTGAAGGGCATGCTACTGGAAACTTCACCAAGATTTCTCTGTCAAGGTCTTCAGCAATTTTCTGTGCTTTCTAGGAATACCCTACTCTTTGCTTTTAAGACACCTTTAGCCAATGAGCTGAGGATTGCATACAATATAGAGATAATTACTTGACACGAATTGATTGCAAATGTATATGCTAATTATATCCACAAAGACCTTCATAGCAACATCTTGACTACTTAGATCAAGTCATCAGACATAGCATTCAAGTCAAAGCGACAATTACCATTGCCTGTCACAACTGTCAAAAAGAACCCAGTGACTTCACGCCTTTTATTGTACTTGAAAGAATATGGTATTCTGAATGAGAGAGACTTGAACAAAATCCATGACTGCCACTTCCTGAATGACCCTGGGCAAGTCTAAAACCCCGGCTTTCTCTTGGCACCTTGGTGAGGCAGGGTCTCTCTTGTTTTGTATTCTGGGCTTATTCCAGGCTAGCTATTCTGTTAGCTTCCTGGTGATTGTCCTGTCTCAAGTTCCCATCCTACTATAGAAGTACTGAAATTATAGTTGAAAGCCACCCAACTTATTGCAGGTTCTGAGGATCAAACTCACATCATCAGGCAGGCACTTTTGCCCACTGAGTCTTCTTGCTGGTCCCACTCTGATCTTCGAAGGTAGGTGATTGGGTTTTCTCAGCCATTGGAGCTCACTGTATTAGACAGGAAGGAGTATATGTCTACTTTGGGATTTTTTTAATTTTTTATTTTTTATTATTATTATTGGTTTTTCGAGACAGGATTTCTCTGTAGCTTTTTGGAGCCTGTTCTGGAACTAGCTCTTGTAGACCAGGCTGGCCTCGAACTCACAAAGATCCACCTGTCTCTGCCTCCTGAGTGCTGGGATTAAAGGCGTGCGCCACCACCGCCCGGCTCTACTTTGGGATATTTCAGATACAAGTTGGCTATGGATAGTTTTGTCCAAAGATGATCAACATCGTCTTAGTATATCAATTTTGTGTAATCAACCTTCCATAAAGGAAATGAATAGAACTGATTGGAAATGAAATTTCAGCATTTTAGAGTTATAGTAAAGTACAATTTTTGCTTGAAATTGAAATGAAGGGACTTCCAAGCGGAAATGAGCATAATGGGGATCCTGAGAGATTGTATAATCATCTTATTGGCACAAAAAGGAATTAAAAGCAATTAATGGGATAGATTGGCTTCTTGGGTGAACATCAACTCAACACCCACTTCCGTCAGCTCTTTGTTTCATGCTTTTAGTAAAAATACTCATTCTTTTGTCTTCTCCTTCTTCGAACTCTTTGTCAGAACATTTAATTACATTTCATTTCCAATGATTTTTTTTTGTTTTATATACGGTACCTGTGTGTATTTACTAAAGAAGTTTTCCTTAAGGCATAGTAATGTGTGTGCAGGCATGTGCACGTCTATACATGTATATATGTGTACGTATGTGTGTGTATGTTTTGTTGTTATTATTGTTGACAGTGATGAGATAACACTGGAGGTGATAGAGTCAGACATTTAGAACACAAACTATTCTATTAGCATTAATCTTTTAGGAATATTATGGTGAAGAATATTCTTAATTCTCACTATTTTACACTGCACCACTGTGGTACACCCAGTCAGATCTTAGACTCTGATTAGACCTTAGACTGGAACCTAGGGAGGTTGTTTTATAGTTGATGGAAAATGGAGAATGTCCTAGTTGACTTTAGGAGAGAATAAAGAGTTGAGCTGGAGCAACCCCTGGATTCTGGGTTGCCTATCCAGAAGGGAGAGGAGAAAAAAAAATCACTGCAATACTGACTTGGAGGAAAATATTTAGAGCTTAAATAAGTTTCAGTCTTCCCAGACTTGGCAGAATTCCATGGACACAGAACTAAATTAAAATAGACTTTTAGGCCCAGGAGATGGCTCAGTTTGAAAAGTTCTTGTCTACAAGCCAGAGAGTTTCAGTTCAAACCCCTAGCATCTCAAGAAAGATGGGCATTCTCATGTGTGCCTATAACCCAGCCCTGGAGCTAAGAAAGAAGAACACAGAAACTTGGCCAGACCCCCTCGACAAACCCCAGATTCAGGGTGAAATCATGTATTACTTACTTTTCCATTGCTGTGGTTAAAACGCCATGACCAAGGAAACTTATAGGAGGAGAATTTATTTGGAGTTTATGGTTCCAGAGGGCTAGAGCCCATGACGGAAAAGGAGAGGGAGTAGATGGCAGACAGCTGGAACAGCAGCTGAGAAATCACATCTCGAACAGCAGGCAGGAAGCAGAGAGTACAATGGGCACGGCGCATAACTTCTGAAAAGTCAAACATGAGCCAGGCGGTGGTGGTGCACACCTTTAATCCCAGCATTTGGGAGGCAGAGGCAGGCGGATCTCTGTGAGTTCGAGGCCAGCCTGGTCTACAAGAGCTAGTTCC
>JAQHUG010000078.1:5384382-5413310 GCA_028555095.1 Dicrostonyx torquatus
GCCACCCTGCCACCCTGCCACCCCGCCACCCTGCCGCCTTGCTTATGGGGTGTTTTCATTACAGTTCATCCCATTTAAGCTATATTGACAATCCTTTGGAAATTGAAGTCGTGGTCTTAACTTCCAGTCATTTGGGGTTTAACATATTCTCAGCTGCTTTTGAAAACACCATCATTTTCATCCTATAAAATGAATTTTCAACTCAATTACACACGGATCTTTCTCCTTCCCCTCCCCCATCTCACCCTGCTCATGTCTACCCCCAACAGGCTCAGCCTTGGCTGTGGATTTAGTGGCTGGATCTGGTGGGTGTGGAAGGTACTTGATGGGGTGTGGACTCTCTTCCTGGACAGCCTCCAGTCCTCCCTCAGAGGAACAGACTCTGGGTGGGAGGAAGGAGCATGTCACTTGTGGTGTCTCTGACTTGATCAAGACTTGAGCTCACGGTTTGCCACAGGAAACCACCATGGATGCTAACCCTCCAGTGTTAGGGAATAATTTCCTCCAGAGCCTCCTCAGTTGCTAAGGAACCATCCCTTGCTACAGGAGGCCATGAGCTGCCTCCACTGTCTTTGCCAAAGTCAATCAACATTGCTACAATCCATTCTCTAGGCCTAGTATCCTGCCGATGGGTTCAATAGTCTTATAGTTTCCAATACTCTAAATTCCCCATCATTGAAGCCCCAGAATCTGTGATATATAGAATATATATTTATACATATAAACATAAAGAATATAGCTTTATATTCTTTCAGGGCCAACACAAGCTGGGAAGAGACCTCTTTCTAGGCTCCTGGCATTTTCCCTCCAACTCTCACACAATGTAAAAGTCTGGCAGACTCCATACTTAGAAACAGACAAGACTCAGATTTAATGTTTCCAAAATGTTATAACACACTATTCCAATTCATTTTTTCTTCTATATTGGACAGGGTCATCATGGTTATAATGACAATATTCTAGAAATGAAGTTTCCAAACATTTTCTCAAATTTTTTTTCACCTTCTGTTGTAGTTGGAAGTATTGTAGTGTGTTTGAGCCACAACTTAATGACCACTTGTTCCTGGCGTGAGATATCAAGTCCTCTTGTCTCCATTAATGACTCTCAGATTGTTACACATCCCTTCATACACTTATGTGTGTGTTTGTGTGTGTGTGTGTGTGTGTGTGTGTACGTGCTATTCCCACCCCACAATCATTGAACTAAAAACTCAATCAGGCTCTTTCCTTCTAAAGCAGATTGGGTGGGAATGATGGCTGCCATCTTAATTTAGGCCTCTGAGGATTCCCACTGCGTTTCTATGTCTCTCCCGAGAGTTTAGAGTATTTCCAACGGCTCACTCTTAAAACCATTCATGTCAGTCAAGAAACACCTACTAGGCATCTGGCTCATGAGACACATAATTTAGGGGCCTGACTCTCCTTGGAGGAGAAGAAAATATGTGAGGAAAGAATATGAGTCATGGGTCTAACTTTAACTGTGCTTTCGTTCACTTCTTAATTATCAACGATAGCAAACGATACTAAATAGACGAGCAACACAGGGACATTTCTCCTTTACATGACTTCTTGACCCTTTAAGACCTAAACCATGGTTAGCTCAAGTAGATTTCAGGCCTGTTTACAAGTGCTATGTTTGGTTTGACGGTCCACAAACACAATCTTTAGCTACAGCTAATCTTTAAGTGCACTGAAAATGAGCTTTTGTTCATCATTAAGCTGAACCCCATCTTTTTTGTTTTTGTTTTTGTTTTTGTTGTTTTGAGACAGGGTTTCTCTGTAGCATTGGAGCCTGCGCTGGAACTAGCTCTTGTAGACCAGGCTGGTCTCAAACTCACAAAGATCTGCCTGCCTCTGCCTCCCGAGTGCTGGGATTAAAGGCGTGCGCCACCACCGCCCGGCCGCTGAACCCCATCTTAAGACAGAAGAAAACACACTGAACGTAGAGCTTCCTTTTCTCAATGGCTTCTTCACTAAGTGAAAACTATTTTATCATTCTAAAACTGTCTGCCTTCTATCCAGTGAAGGTGTTGAAACCTTACATGGCACTCCCGTAACATATACAATCTCTTCCCTTTCATTTATCAGATAAAAATAAATTTTGGAAGCGTTTGCCTTGAAGCCTATGAGCCTGTAAAGTATAGTTTTCACTTTGCCTAGCAAATATTTCAAGGTATTCTGCTAATCAAACTACTGCTTTAAAGTGCTTTTGCCCCTCTGTGATGAGTGTGTTTCTCTTACACGATAAAGATACAGGTCAGATGTTACCGCATCACTAAATGGGAGCTAGGACACATCTCTCTCACGAGGTTATGGAAGCCAAATGGCTTTCATAATTAATTGTAAGTCTCCATGTAGTTATTTGCAGGCTGGTGGTACCAACAAGGAAGTATTACTACAGAAAGGCTTGCCGTGTATTGAAATTTGGCAAAGCAATTAGGAAAGTCTAAATAACTGAACTACTTGTGTCATTGAGACTTCAGCACCTTCATTTCCCCAGGTCTCTGTTTCTTCACTGTCACTCAAATGAATTTCCTAAGTCCCTTACCAGAGCCTGTCAGCAACCACTCATTCTTGCGGTGGCTTTACTTTTCCTTATTGAACAATGAATAATGCTGTCTACTTTGCCTCAGACGCTACAGGCTGAAGATGCCCAAACCTCTCTTCAGAAATAGCAAAACTAAAAGACCCTATCACTCTAACACTAGACATTTTTGAATAGTTGATCTGTAATAAATGCAAGTATGTGTAATTAGAATGAATGACAAGTGTAGTGATTTGGATAAGAAATGCCCTCCATAGGCTCACATAATAAAATTCTTGATCCCCACTTGGTGGCTCTGCCTGGGGTGGTTAAGGAACTTTTGGGATAGAAGTCTTGCAGGAGAAATTATGTCACAGATGGTGTTGGGGAAACTTTCAGAGTATATAGTATCTCTTTACTTCCAGTTTTTTGTCTTTGCTTCCTGTGTTCAGTTGAGATGTGATCTCTCAACTTCCTGCCTCCACAGCCATTCTTTTCCTGCCATTATAGACATCTAGCTCTCTGGCATCGTAAGCCATTTTAAATTCTTTCATGAGTAGCCTTTGGTCATTTTTATCACAATCAAAAAGTAACTAATACAACATGAGAGTATAGGCAATTAATTTTTAATATTTGTATGTATGTGTGTATGCCTGTTCACATATATGGGAATGTGTGTGTGTGTATGTGTGTGTGTGTGTGTGTGTGTGTGTGTGTGTGTGTTTAGGTGCACATGCATGTGCATGTATGGATGTGGAGGCCCAAAGCTGAAAATGGGTGTCTTCCTTGAAGTTCTCTACTTTGTTACTAAGGTAGGATTGCACAGTGAATTCTGAGCTCACTGACAACAACAGGTATTTGCTAGTTGGCTTGTTCCCATTAAATCCTTCATCTCTGCCTCCTGAGTATTGGGATTACAGGTGGCCATATGTCTGCCAAGTTTTACCTGGGACAACATTTTCGATTGAGCCATCTCCCCAACACCTATCTTGATATGCCAAAGGGAAAGAAATGGTTTGCTATTAAAGAATAAAGGACCAAAAGGAGCAGGGGCAGAATAATTATGAAGCCCATGGACTGCATGCACCAATCACCCACACAATTGCTTTTCTTGGTTCAGGACTAGGTCTGACTCCCCACAAGGCTTCTTTTAGCCAGTTTCACTTCCTGCATTGCTTTCTGCCCCTTCCACTCACTCAGTTTGTGTATAATGTGCCAGGCCCACTTATACATTATTCCAGATTCCCCTCTTATCTCCCACTTTGTGAAAGGGAGAGGCTCTCCCAAGTCACACCCTTGGATGTCTCATGCTTTTCCTTATCTTGTAGAATAGACCTTACAAAAGCTCCGTTTTGCAGGGAGAATGAGTATTTGATGTATCCAGGTGAAATACAACTTTGGAGAAAAACTCCCCTATAAATATTGGACCCTGTGCTTGTAGTTGCACAAGTAGTTGACGTAATTTCTCTGACAATGCAATCTTAATATGTAAAATTGTAAAGCTGTTGACCTAGGAAGGTCTGCAATGCCAGATCTCTGCTAAAATTAAAGCTTAGGCACTGACCTGCTTGTATTGGAAACGCTTTACCCTGGCCAGCTGTGTCATGCAGCTTTGAGGGTATGTTTCATAGAACACTGTATTTTTCATGTCTACTATGGGAGAACTCTTTCCAGAAAGCTGGATCAGAAGGTTACTAATGCTTTTGAGAATCAAAAGGCAGAGCATGCTTTACCAAACAGAGCACTATCTTTCCCAGTGATCAAACATTGAGTATTTGGAAAGTCTGCTAATTATTTGCCTACGGCCACAGCAGCCATATATAGCACCGTCATCACCTTTACTTTCTGGGATTTGTTGCTTACATTTCTTCTCTTTGAATACTTAATTCTCTACATATTTTCCAATAAGTTTTATTTCATATAAAATGTATCAATAACAGTCTTTACAAGCACTATCATTTCCTGTGGTTATGATTTTTTAGAGTAAACTTCTTGGTGAGGTTATGATTTCTATAGGGAATTGTCTAGAACAGTATTTATTGAGTTTATGTATGACTGACAAGCTATGTCTGCAAGCTTATTCTTCTTAACTCTCAGTTCCATTCTCCCCATGCCACATTTGGGGTGCTAAACCAGCAGTCATTGTCATATGTACAAAGTAAGTACTAAAACTACATGTTGCAAATTGACTAAATCCATTACCAAGGCATTCAACTTGTGACATAGTTATAATTTCAGATACATTCACAAACACCCACGGAGATGTAAGCTACATATGCAAATATCTACATGTAGAGGAAGAGCTCTGTTTGCAGTTATGGTTACCCATTTAGCCCATGAAAGCTCCAACCTTATACCAGCCAGGCTCTCTGACAAAAGACAGAATCAGAAGCTCATTGGGTCCTTTCACTGGAACACAAGTTCTGCTGTGGGGGAAAAATGATGTCAGGTAGTCCAGAACTCCAAAAACACATTTAATTCCTTTCAGGAAAGCTCATTAGTTTTTTGATGAGTTAATAATCCCAACAAAACCATAAAACATCTATATGGGCATGTTTTTCTGTATATGGAAGTTTCTGTTCCACCAGGTCTCATAGCCATTCAGTCCCAAATAAATAGAGGCTTATATTAATTATAAACTGTTTGGCTCATTAGCTCAGGCTTATATCTAACTAGCTCTTACAACTTAAATTAAACCATAATTCTTAACTGTGTTTAGCCATGTGGCTTGGTATTTTTCTCAGTAAAGCATTCTCATCTTGCTTCCTCTGCTTCTGGCTTGCAGCAGTGTCTCTGCCTTTCCCTTCCCAGAATTCTCATACTCTGGTTGTCCTGCCTATATTTCCTGCCTGGCTACTAACCAATCAGCATTTTATTAAACCAATACCAGTGACAAATCTTTACAGTCTTTAAGAACATTATCCCACAGCATTCTTCTGGGGACAGGAGGCATTTCAACACCTATTCTGTGTATCCATGGACATTACGGTGTGCCAGCTCCTGGAAGGAACAAGCTGTTGTATCTGAATCATAAGTAAAGTCATGGTGTGAATCTGTCATTTTAATTACTTTTAATACTATTTGCCAAAAAGTCTTCAGTGTTCTCACTGACAAATTAATGTTTTGGCCATTCATCTGAAGACAAAATAACATACTTTATCAGGAAATCCTCATAAAATCTTGCAAAGCAAATCTGTGTTTTCCGTCCAATGTTCAAGGTAAGTATTATGGTCTTTAATTCTCAAAATCATTATTTGACTACTTGAGCCACCAGGTTCACCTATTTAGATGTTTGGAAAGTGTACTTTATTTTCTCATGGAAGCATTATCATCTTTTAAAAACACAAAGAAAAAAGGAAATGTTTCTCCAACTAAAAAAGAACTGTGAAAATCCAGAAAAGTAACTGTTTTTGACTTTTGTTTTTCAGGCTTCAATCAGAAGCTTCTTTTCAGTATAAAGGCCTCATTACAGTCTCTGACCACAGTTCTTAGAAGACACGCTTGCCGCTGCCAGAAAAGCAATGCCTTCTTATCCCCACTCCTTGCCAAGTCTTGCTGTTCTTGGCAAGACAGAAAAGTCACTTGGATGTGAACACAGATTGAAGGTGCTGTCCAAAGCCCCTGGTCTACATGCTAAAGAGAAACTGTAGGGGAGAGTAAAGGGATTGATGCGGTTCCTCTGGGTTGCCATTGTTGTAGCTGACATGACTCTCTCTTTTAATCACTGAATAGCATCTCATTGTACACATGTACCACTTTTTCAATATCATCCCATCAATCAATGAATTCTTAGGTCATTTTCACTTTATATAATTGTGGAGATGGAGAATATGGAAGTGCATATGTTCCCCCAACAATTTATTTTACTTCCCTTGGATATACGCCCAGTGGTAGGATTGTTGGGTCACAACAATTGTTAATCTTTTTTTAAAAAAGTAAAGTTTTACTTAAAATATAACCTACAGTCTGTTAGAGGAGTTACACTTACATCTTCCCCCATTTTTTGGGTAACATTCTCTGCACAGGATACTGATTTCAAATTGCTCCTATATTGAATTAAAGGGAAATTATGCATTTAGTCTCAACTAATGTATCTAGAGAATTCTCATCCTATTACATCTGACTCATGTTTACATGATTATCCTTTTAGTTTAGTTTGATTAACTACAATTGCATAACTCTAGGAATTTGTGAGCAAGCGGTAATATTTTGGAAGTGCACTGAAAAAGGAAAGGTATTGTTTTCCTAGTGTGTCAGCACGGACTAGTTCTTGGTACCTAGGTAGCTGACCAATAAATATCCTCGGATGAATTCTCCAGCATGAGCCGATGAATGAAACTGCTGTTTGCAGCGGCACAAAGTTGTAAGACTGAACCTAATATTCCATGGAAGTTGTGAAGGCGCAAATCAGGCTATCAGCAGAAATGAACAGTGATTTAGAGAGCTACGGATTTCTCTCTCACAGTCTGGAATTTGGCAGCCAATGCCTACAGCGCCTACAGGTGGTTTCCATAGCTATGGTTATGAGATTTTGCTCTTACAAGTGTAGCACCAACATCCCATTGAAGAAGGATAAAGAAGATGTAAGCTTGATCCCCTTGCATTTAGAAGGCACCTCTTTTTCAGAAATTCTTTCAATAAACTTATACTGTGACCCAAAGGCTATTCTTTTTGGGGGGGAGGGGTTAATTTTGGTTTTATTGTGCCTGACAAGATACAGTTATCTGATGGTTCTTTGATTATGTTATTTTAATAAAATAAATTAAATTTAGGTTTAATGACTACTGACTCCTTGAAAAGTAATACTGAGCTCACAACAGGGACACCCTACTTGCTTGGTTTCTGGTTTTAAGGGTGTGTGCTGTGTGAGCCTTCTCTGCATTTACGTGAACGGCCAAGCAAAAGGCATACAGGTCATACCTCCCACACCAAAAGGAGTACATTTATAAAATACTTAATATCTACAGAGCTTTTTACAAAAATAAATTCATGTTTAGAACAAACTTGCTCTGAATTACAAGATTCTACACACTGCATTTACAAGGCTCTTGGCCTCATGTCTCCTCAGATACAAATGCCTACTGGGTCAGGACCACAAAAGCAGCATAGAGTAGAGCCTACTTTACAGGAGAGAATGGGCAGTTTGAGGGTGGCACCTCAGTGTTTTATGCTCTCATTCCAAGGTTAGGATGGTGATGAGGTCTCCCTGGATACCTTTACAGATAGAGCACCTTGGACTACAGGACCCACCCTTTAACTGTCAGCTGCACATCCCCGCTGACCTGGGACTCTGGAGGGGACGAAATCAAGTCTGAGCATCCTCAAACAGTAGCGGTCTATGTGCAGCGCCCACATGACCATGTTGACCGTGTGCCCTACAGAGCTGCATAAATCCCAAGCTCACAACACACTGCATTAGAGATGGTCACTGCAGAGGAGCCCTCCACAGGGCTGGTGGCGCCTTGGTAAGAAAAATCTGCTTTATGAGCAGCTCCAAGTTTATTGTTGCTTAAGGAAGAAAACAACAAAAGAGATGGCAGTTGGGTTTCATTTCAAAGCAATCAATTAAACCACATAGCTGGTCCCTGGGACAGGGGCTGGAGGCATAACTAAGAGCTCAACTCTAAAGGTAGGGTTTCCATGGACTGGTTGTCTTACGTCCTTCCCTTCACCAGGGCTGTTTTCATGAGCATGAAGAGACCAAGGGGATTCGCGACCACACTCACATCCAAGTACCACGCCAGCCACCTTGTGACAGGCTTCCGCAGCCTGCCTTGGGATGCTGTGGCTGCAGAGCCCAAAATGAAGGTGTCAGCCCCGAGTCTAGGGTTCTGATGGTTCTACTTCAGAAAGGTGCATGAAGGGATCCCCAAGCTCTGTCACGTAGACATCGTCTGTGCTGGGGACCTGCGGGGTTTCTCAGTTCTCGCTAAAATCCCCAGATGCACCGAGTTAAAGAACCACACAGTGCCTTCAGAACTCAGCTGTTTCTGACGTTTCTCTAGCTCTGCCAGCCCGAGAAAGTGCCCCGTCCACACCCTTCTCCTGACAATGCCACCTCTGTGAATGAGAATGACATTTGTGTGAACCGGGGAGGCGGGAGAAGAAGACGTTGGTGCTCAGAGACCACAATCTCACTTGCCTGGCTGAAGATAAGACTCTCCCGAGAACCGGGAATAATCCAGGTGGCTGCAGTGACCCATAGAACAATCCAGAAACGAAGCCCCATTCCTACCTAGATGCCATCAGAAGTGGCCTGGATGGCTTGGAGGCCAGCAGCTCCTATAGCAGTGAGCAGAAGTTGTGCCCCTATGCTGCGGCTGGGGAATGCCGGTTTGGAGATGCCTGTGTCTATCTGCATGTGTGAGCTCTACAGGCTACAAGTTCTGCACCCCTTTGACCCAGAACAAAGGAAAGCTCATGAGATGTGTATGTCGACATTTGAACACAAGATGGAAAATGCTCTCCAGGTGAGCCAAAACAAAGTGTGCAGCATCTGTACGGGGAGGTGATCTTGAAGACGGCAGCTGCTTCTCAGAGAAGGTTTGGCATTCCCTCCAGGTGCAGCCACACCTACTGCCTGTCCTGCATCTGCCAATGGAGATGCGCCAAGCAGTCTCAAACCCAACCATAAAGTCTTGTCCAGAATGTTGTGTGATTAGAGTTTGTAATTCCAAGTGTGTACTGGGTAGATGATCAGAATGGAACAAAATGAACTGATTGAAGCTTTCAAATGGATAATGGGGAAAAAGGCATGTAAATATCTTGAATAATGCAAGGGGATCTGTCGCTTTGGAAGCAAGTGCCTTTACTGCCCTGCTTATTTGGCAGAGCCAGAGAAACCCCAAAGGTTATTTCTGTGTCTCATGGCCACCCCTTCCTGCTGGAGAAGATAGGCTGCTGTGGGGAATTGAGGTTGGACATATTTCTACCCCCAACTAGATCACTACTTTGTTAGAAAAGAACAAGCCATGTTGTGCGTAGTCACCAGTGGTGCATCTTAGAAATGGGATTCCACATGCAAAGGGCTCAGCCTCCGACACAAAACGACCACCAGTTAAGTTGTACTTATTGCTGATTTATCAACTAATATTATTTTCTTCTTGCAATTCTCTCAGTAACCAAAGATTGAAATCTGCGTATTAGAAGCATTTAAATTGTACAGTTGTTTTTTCTGTGGAACTATTAAAGTAATTATTTTCTAATTTAGAAAATATTGCCAATATCTTTTTCCTTTTTAACTTTTACAATTTTGTTTTATAACAACCAGTAAACCTCTTATTAATTATATACCATGGCCCAGATATTAAATAAGGTACTAACATACTTTCTCTCTTGACCATGATACTATAATTCCCTCTCCAAATCAGGATTTTCTGAGAGCAAAGAGAATCAAACTATTTATCCAGTGTTGATTGGTCTAAACTAGATCAATTACTCCCAAGAAATAGAAGAAAGGCTGTATTCCTAAAGATCTCAAAAATCTTTTTACAAGATTCCATACACACATAAATAACCTTGGTACAATGGATTAGGCAGTAAAACTGGCAGGTACAAAACCTATAGAAACACTAAGAAGGAAGCAACTGATTATTTAGTCTGGGTAATCTAACTTTCCGTCTGGATTGACTCTTCACACAAGGTCAGGTTTTGCTCACTTTTGACTTGCTGGCACAGCTCAAACAGTGACTTGTGTAACTTCCCATATATGGATCCAGGAATAGACCATGTAGGCTCAGTCACATCATCTGCCAGCTAAAGCCGTGGCGCCTTAGATGTTCCAGTGGTTTCTCACAGCTCAGTGTAGGGATAGTAACATGATGAGCTTTTGTCCAGGTGTCCAGTAGGAGATAGCTCCCTCTTCAGGCTGCTTTTCCTTTTCTCCTGGCTCACTTCTCTTCCTTCTGCCCTTCTTTGCTGGGATTATACTAGGCCTAAAATATATATCTTATCTACCACATTATTATATCTAGTTATGTAGATCTTATCTTCTATTCTGTTCCAAAGCAAACTAATTTTGTTTCACCTTCAACTGTTCCTTAGTACCTCTTTCCCCTAAATTGCCCTTTAAAACTTTGGGAGGCAGAGGCAGGCAGATCTTTGTGAGTTCGAGGCCAGCCTGGTCTACAAGACCTAGTTCCGGGACAGGTTCTAAAGCTACAGAGAAACCCTGTCTCCGGAAAAAACAAAAACAAAAACAAAAACAAAACTTTGAGATGAATGCATTTTTAAGTTTGTTTTTGTATGTTATTTGTTTTGCTTTAACTGGGGTCAGGTACTAGCTGTGACCCGCATGTTGGGCTCTATTCCCTAGAAAGATCAAGACAAGATAAAGAAATCTCTTAAAGATTTATAAATCAGAAGGTGGTGACATCTTTAATCCCAGCACTCAGGAGGCAGAGCCAGGAGGATCTCTGTAAATCTGAGGCCAGCCTGGTCTACAGAATAAGTTCCAGGACAGCCAGAGCTGTTACACAAAGAAACTCCATCTTGAAAAACTAAAATAATAATAATAATAATAGTAGTAACAATAATAAACATAAGTTGAAGATTTATGTGTAGGTGCAATGGCTGCTTATCAAAGTGACTTTGCTACTTTTCTACAATTTTCAATGTCTGGATAGAAAAGGACCCAAAGTAAGAAGGGGCCCCATGGGTCAGTGCATACTGAGCCCAAATATCTACACATCTGAAGAAGCAGACTCCCAAAGCACCTTGTGGCTCTTGGAATGCGGATAACAGAAACAGTTGGATGCTCCGTTTACAGCCTTCATAATCTTCTTAGTCACACAGACAGGAGTTCCAGCGATAACTCAATGGTGCAAGACACCAAGCTTTTGGAAAACACACATCTAGCAGCTGTTTTGACTTAGAGATGAGCTGATGAGAGCAGTTTGTCATCATTGGCAGAGATCATTACTGTATTCAATGGGAAAGAAATCAATAAGGAGATGCATTACAAGAGTTATGGGATATCTCATTGTTTCATAGACATGAAATGTGTGCTTCTTACCGTATTCCCAAATGTTTAAATTGTTTTAATCTTTTTTAAAAAAAATCCACAAGGAATGGAAGAATCCTCATACGTATTATTTCAAACACTGCTGAAGTTTTCTGAGGCCTAAACCTAATGCTTCTTTTATGTATGAAATGTTATAATCGTTGATCCAGACCATTTCAATTTTTTAATGTGGGGTGATATCATTGGTTTGTTATAATCTTACCAAGTTAGAAGTTTGTGAACTTAACATTGGCAAAATTTCTCATCAAATATTCCAGAGTTTCTGAAACTTAAAAACAAACTTAAGGTCTCTTCGGTGGCTTCCAAACTCTGGAAGAGTGTGTCTGACAAAGAGAGACACAAAGAAGAAACTAAAATCTTGATAGAATGGTCAAGAAAATTGCTCTGAAACGCTCTGTATGAGATGACAACTATGGAAAAGAAGAAAGAAGAGCATGGGCAGTGTTTGCTTTTAATTAACCTTGATTCCCTTCTTTGCTGTCTGGTACACATTTTGCATAAGTCACTTAGCTGGGCTTTGTAAATGGTCTTGGGATCTATCGCATCGCTCACTGCAAACTTCAAGGTGGTTTTAATATGATTTATATATCTGTTACATTGGAGGTTAACAGTCTCCTAAATTAAATTACTGTTGCCTCGCACAGAAAGACAAAAAGGTCTTTTCAGATAAAATTGCATTTCATTTAGGTGAAATAACCCATTTACAGCTTTTTCCCTTTTCCTCTAAATAGATCTTTGGTTTTTACATCTTTTCAACACTACAAGTGAAGAAAGGTGATCAAAGACATGTTTGCTGTGTGATGTCTTCTAAGTGCCCTGTTAGAAACACCTTTACTTTCAGGGTGAGCCTCGGGCTTAGGTCTTCCTGTATTTCATTAACAGCAGCTTCTAAAGCAAAGGAACTAGTTTGCGTCTGTGAAAACTAATTTTCTCAATGGAACGCGTTTTCCACTTTGGAAATTTGGGAAACTCTTGGAGCAGGCTCGTGCAGATTTTCCTAAGCAGAAAGCACAGTACTCTGGGTAGCTTGATGGGTGGGGAAGGCTAGAGATCTGAGTTTGTTTCTAGGACGTGACCCCATTGTTGATATTGATGAGGAAGCCAGCGTGCAGTGGTTTTTCACCAACACCATGAGCACAGCACATCATAGGAACTTCAGGAATAGCTACCAGTGGTGTGTCTACTATGGGTGTGCCGTGAGAACACATTTAGCAGATGAATGCCCACAACACTTTGCTTTCTTCTGAGAATAGGAGAAGGGGAGGAGGAGGAATCTGGCAGTAATTATAGAGAGCATTTCTACTAAAGACCAAAGGGAATGGACATGCTGCTTGCCAGTTGCTCTATGGCCTGAACTATGATGACCTGTTACTAACCCTATCACAGCTGTTTGAATTCTCTCTTTTACTAGAACCTGGAAAATAGAATAGATGGGTACAATGCATATAACAAGGATGGATAGTGACCCATCTGTCTGAGAGGTTACAGTCATAAACTATGAATTAATTTGTCTATCTTGGGAAAATGTATTCATTTTTATCCTTAGCTGAGTGAGGGCAGCGTCTGGTTGATTCAAATGGACACAGCTTGTTTCAGACGCTGCTCACAAATGTTATTCCAATTCTGATGTTATGATTTGGTTTTGGTTTTGGTTTGATTACCAGGAAATCAAACTGACTTGTGACAAATGGATAAGTACTGAAGACCGGGCTAAATTTACATTATAATTCTTTATAAAAAAATCTATTTGTGTACTTGTGTGTGTGTTATCTGTGTCTACGTACATGTGTGTGCAGAGATATAACATGTACAGAGGCCTGTGAAGGCCAAACAGGGTTGTTGGATGGCCTGAACTGTCAGTCTAAACAGTATTCCCTTAAGATATGGTCTCTCATTAAACCTGGAACTCACTGTTTAGGCTAGACCAGCTGGTCATTGAAATTCCCAGATCAGCCCATCTCTCTCTCCCCAGTACTAGGGTTACAAGGACACATGGCCACACCCAGCCTACACACGACTGGTGGGGATCCCCAATGCAGGTCCTTATGCATGTCTGACAAGGGCTCTTACCCAGTGGACATGTTCTAGAACTTTTTGAGGGTGTTCTTATTACTTGAGTATCCAGAATATTAATAATAAAACAAAGACTCATTAGGTATCCATTCAGTCAGTTAATTAATAATACCTTTGAACAGGGAGGGGCAATATTCATTAAACAAAGTATTTTGAACTAAGAACAAGATTATTCTTGAGTCAAATTTTTCTGGGTATTCATCTTTGTAGATGAAATTCTTTTGTAATTTCAACTTTCTTTTTAATTTTAACTCTAAAGGAAAAAAACCAAAATCACTAGGAATATTATCCTGATCTTAGTATTATTATTTGCTTAAGTATTCTCACAAAGCAGGCAGTAGACAACGATACTGGGAACGTATGGTATTGACTGGTAAGTAGTACAGTGATTCTGGTACAGTCTTTTTCCAAAACTATTGACCCAAATCTAATTTTTTTGGAGACCAGCTACATGTTTGGACGTGGAAATTTGAGATTCTCTTCAGTGTTGTGTTAAAAGGTCTTGACAGACAGCCACAGGGCCTAGGTGTGTGCTCACACTGATACATGCTAAGGATATCAAGTCAATGACATGATGAAATGGTGGAAATGTGAGGAACACCACACGGAGGAGAAAGCTGAGATGGTGTGGTCCGTCCCCTTAACAGGCGTGCAAGCGATTTGATAACTCAGAGGTCACCTGGACAGATGGGCAGATCACAGTCCTCTGACATCCTGTGTTCTAAAGTTCTTCTTTTTCAATAGGAACAAAAGACCCTCCAGATTACTCCCCCCCATCAAAGTTATTACCCTCAAGTGACAAATACGTAAAATTTCCAGGGTATGGACAATTTTAACTATATTACTTATTGGTTTATACTCATAAAATAAGTGAAGACTATAAATAGCCTTGTAAATAAATCTTGGGTGGAAAACTGCAGAACTGACTTTATTGGATTATTATTTTATTCCCCATCAATAGTGAACCACTGCTGGTCTCCTGGATTGCTATTGGTACATTCTGTGTTTGTCCATCTTTGTACTCTCAACCATTTATGAGGGGGTAACAGTATCTCTAGGCCATTTTCTCTAACCGCTAAGCAGCAGAGTGCATCCATTGTCATCCTGTAGCAAAATTAAGGTCAACGATTTGATATGAAACTGTGGCTCAATGAACGAAGAAAAAAGTGCTAATGCCTTCTGTGTAGAGTATGCGCTTACTACATCCCTCTGACTGGCTGTGTTCTCATGCCGCCATTCTGAAAGACTAACAGGTCCTAGTATAAGGAAGTTAAATTAAAATGTTATTGCTTTAGAAAACAAATGAACGTACTAGTTAAAAGTCATGCTAATTTGTTCTACTCTTAGGTTTTCATAAAGGAAGTATTAAACCTTGCCCCTACAGAGTTGCTGCTAAAATCCCTTCCCTGCAGGAGATGTGAATATCTATAATTTAAGACAAAGACCCCAATATAAAAACAAAGGACAATTTCACCAAAATGCACCCTAGAGCACCAATGAGTTTATTGGGCTTGCCTACAGAGCATGGGGAGGTGGTTACTGGCAGGAGCAAGGGGATCCCCAAAACATCTTCACCCAGAGCCACACAAGTGGAGCCTGCTTTTCAAAGTTTTCTGTAGTCCACATATTATAGCCCTTTCCCTAGACCTGGTGGCCAAATTAGAGTGAAATCCCATACAAATGGATAAAATGTGGCTGGATATGCAGTTTAAGGTCTAATGACCCTCTGTGACCCCTCCTTGGAACATCAACAGTCCCCAAGTCATGGAACTGGGCTTTTAAAAACAGGCACAGCTGATTTCATGAAGGTGACAATTTGGCTCAGAGGCTACTGAATTCCAACAAGAGGGAACCGGAGTTATTATTAATCTTATGCATGATGCAAGCTTCTTTGCAAAGTCACTTGGCACCAAGCACTTATAGTAATAACTGATTTTTATCTGAGGGAGTCCAAAAAGAAATATCATTGTGTTAGCTACTTTCATCATGGTAACTAAAGTCCCTGAGAGAAACAAATTAAGGAAGAGAAGATCTATTTTTATTGTTGGTTCAGTAGATTTCAGTCTCTCATAGTGGGGAAAGGATAGTAAAACCATTTGGCTCACCAATACAGGAATATTATATGGCACAGGCTGTTCACATTGTGATGGATCAGGAAGAGAGTGAGGCTGGGACAAGAGGCTGAGCTTCTTTTGTCAAAGATCTGCTCCTAGAAGAAAAATGCTTGCTCTCCAAGCATGAAGAATTGAGTTGAAATCTCCAGTATCTGTGTAAAAAAAAAAAATCAAAAGCCAAGACTGCAGTGCACAGCTGTAATCTCACTGCCCCAGAGGTAGAGACAAGAAGCTCATCAAAGCTTGAAGGCCAACCAGTCTTGTCATATTTATGAGTTTTTTTTTTTATCAGTTCAGAAAAAAAGCAGACAGCAATTGAAGAGGACCTCCAACACTCTGCCCCCACATACTCTTAGCTAAAACAAAACAAGAGATAGGTAGATAGATGACAGATATATAGATAGATGATAGATAGATAGATAGATAGATAGATAGATAGATAGATAGATAGATGACAGATGATACTACCTACATACATGCATAGATGATAGATAGACAGATAGATAGATGATACATACTTACATATGTACATACATGATAAAATACACATCTAGACTACTTCTACCAGTTAGCTCTACTTTCTAAAGGTTCTACACCATCCCAAAGCAGTTCTATTACCCAGGGAACAAATATTCTGAACACGAAGCTGTGGAGGATGTTGTAGTTTCAATAACAGTTAATACAAAATAAAAGTTTGCAGGAGTTGAGTAGGAAAAATGGAGACATCTAAAAATATGAAAAAGAAAGGCAATGTCATTGCTTGCTTACCATGTTTAATATATGATGCTTCAACTTTGGTCTCAATTTGCATGCTGGGTCACAAAATTGCCCAATAAATAATCAACTTTCTAGAGTATGGACCTAGGCCACTGAAGGCCACACCAAGGATGTCATTTTATCATTCTGTGATGTTTGAGCCTGAGACTGGCACATATATTCATCAACATTCCTTCTTCTGGGATTTTCAAGAGGTTTTTTTTTTTTTTTTTTTTTTTTAATCTTACCTTGACTCTATTGTGCCCAAACACCTTCCTCTTCCTTCCCAAAGCACTCTGTCTATTTAATGATAGACTAGGCATAGGCTTACAAACTCATTCCCTGGTCATTTCCTGTGATCTAGACCAAGTAATGCTTTGTGCCCCAGTCTTTCACCTGTTGAAAAATCTAAGGATGATGAAGGGGTGTGGTCTTGACCATTTTGGTTTATAGCCATGCCCCGCCATTAGCTAATTATGCCAGCCCCATTAATTAACCCCACGTTGGGCGCCAAACTGTTGTAATTAAGGGAGAGGTGTGGTGCATGTTGTGTTCCCCAGCCACCAGCCGTTGGCCCACTCAGCTGCTGGCAGCCTGCACCCGAAAGAACCACAGGAGAATGGTATTCATTTAAACTCTGCCTGTCTTATTATCACTAGCCTTTTCCCGGCTAGCCCTCACCTCATAAACTAACCCATTATAAAAGTCTGTATGTCACCACAAGGTGGGTGACTTACCGGACGGATCTATGGTGCTTCCACCTGCGGCGGGGGCCTCATGGCGACTGGCTCACTTTCCTTCTTCTCCTCAGAACTTCCGTTCTGTCTACTCCGCCCACCTAAGGGCTGACTTAACTATAAGCCAGGCAGCTCTTTATTTAACCAATCAAAGCACAGAAATACAGGTGGACCCTCCCACAGGATCACAGTTCAGTGGTAGGACTATTGACTAGCTTTCATGAAGTCTTGGGTTAAACCATTAGCAAGCACAATGAAAGGGGGCAGAGAGAGAATATTATCAGAGAAATAGAATGACATCAGCAAGCAACTAAGTAGAAATAACAAATGTGCTTTCTCCAACAAAACAGGGGACTAAAGCAAAGGACAGCAATGGCTGTTCTCTCAGAGCATTTGGAGCAGAGCAGTGAGACATTGCAAGGCTAAACGGAGACATTCAAGAATACGGAGACAAATGAGAGCCTTAGAAAGGAGAGGACCAGGCATGCAGTTCTTATCATCCTAACACCCTAATTGGCATCTACCCTGAGCTGAGGACTTCTTCACTGGATGGAGAAAGTGGAAACGGGAAGCTCAGAAAGTCCCACAGATGCCACAGTCATCTGAAGTTGTTATTGGAGAGTTCTTACAGACCTTGAGTACAAATTGGGATGCAGACAAGAACCCTCACCCCAACACTGCTTTGCTTTAGAGCAGTGGTTCTCAGCCTTCCTCACATTGTGACCCTTTAATACAGTTCCTCATCTTGCTGTGACTCCCAACCATGAAATTATTTTCTTTGCTACTCCATAACTGTAACTTTGCTACTATTACGAATCGTAATGTAAATATCTGTGTTTTCCAGTGGTCTTAGGCGACCCCCGGGAAAGGGTTGTTCAGTCCCAAAGGGATCATGACCCACAGGTGGAGAACCACTGCTTTAGACTCTAAAGTTTAGAGCAAGAGCCCAGTCCATGCCACATTCCTGTTCCCCACCAGTCTCCACTGTACAAAGCTATCTCGAAGTCTAACCTTCCCATAGTCCCCGGAGCAGCTGAGCAGCTGCCTAAAACCATTAGATCAGCCTAGTTGTGCATGCGAACCAGGAGGCTCCATCCAGAATCCTCACACCAAGAGGCTAGTGTGGCTAGAAAGCCAGAATTCTACTTGAGACCTATTTAAATGTCTCGTATTTCTCTAACTCAGAGATCTTAATAACTCCTGGTCAAAGCTTTCCTGTTGAATAGGTAAAATGTTATGCCAATACACTGGGACAATCTTGATTTTTTAAAAAGCATTTTATCACAGTAAAAAGTAGATGTAGTAACCAAATTTGTCAATTATTCTCCACCAGTTTTAAAGACGACATAAATATAATACAAGTTGCCTCCCTTGCTGAGAACTTTTAAAATAAATTCAGAATCAGTCGTAATTTTCGGCAGACTATGCAATGTGGTCTTTGGTTCCACAAAAATAACTTCACATTCCGAAGCAGCTGTCCTCATCTCTCGCCCCTCAAATAATAATGTTCTCCAATTTCTCACTCGAGCCGCAGCCCTTTCCACACCAGATAACCTATTACATTGGAAATTGGAGTGTTTGTGCACAGACCCTGGCTGTTCCCATGCCTGCCAGTCTCCCACTTCCCCAGGATTCGGGGATTTGCCACTGAGAACCATGCAATCAGCCAACCACGGTTCAAAATATCTGAATTTGAAAATCTACTCAGAAAAAAAAAATCAATTTTCAATGCAACCCAGGGACATTTCACACTAAGATTAAGAAATACTTCTTAAGAGATCCTGCCCGGAGTTTCTGTTTTTTCCCAAGTCAGAGTCCTGGAGACACAGGTGCATGCTGTGTCTTTCATTCGTGCAGGAAGAAGGAGGCCTGGCCACTCTGACCAGACTCCCCTCCATCTCCTATTTTGCTCCATTCTTGATTATTTGGATCATTCATACTTAAAAAAAAATGGAACCACTCAAGCCAGAGGAATTATTTAGAGTTTTGAAGAGGGTCTAATTCAATCCGTTCATTTTGCTGTAAACTCTGGGAGGTAAAGGGAGATTTGTCTGAATGGGATTTTGTCTGTTCTCAAGGGTGAGGCTAGAGAGAGGACCCAGTGTTAGGAGCCCAGGCTGCTGCTCTGCTGGAGGGTCCGGGTCGATTACCAGCATCCATGTGGCAGCTCATGTCTATACCTCCAGTTCTAGGTAATCTAACACCCTCTTCTGGATTCCTTGGGCACCAAGAATGTGTAGTCATGCAAGCAGGCAAAAACACCACTTATAAAATAAAAACAAATAAATGTTTTAATAAAATAAAATTTGCCTTCAGGATAACTTTTAATTTCTTTTTTTAATTTTTTTCAGTTACTTGGCAACATAATAGATAGTAATATATGCTCCTAATGAGAAAGAATTAGAAAATATTATTTTAAATTTCTTGTAATAAACAGTAACCTCAGCCAGAAATGTTGACTTAATTATGTATAAAATTACTGTATTAAACATTTTTCCTTTTGAATGCATATCTCTTATTTGGGGTAAGTCAAATCAGGCTTGGTTGAGGCCAAAAAACAAAAATAAAACAAAGTGTGTGTGTGTGTGTGTGTGTGTGTGTGTGTGTGTGTGTGTGTGTATGTGCGCGCGCGCACGCGTCTGTGTGTGTGTCCAGGAATTTGCGGAGAACACAGAATAATTTGCAGGAGCTGCTCTTCCAGGGAATGAACTCAGGTCCTCGGGCTTGGTAGCAAGGGCCTTTACTTACTCTCTGGCCCACCGTAGTGTTTTCAGTTCTGTGTCAAACTGGATTCATTTCTTGGAGTATCTTAAAGAAATGTTTCATAAATATGTAATATCTGACACTGAGTCAATAGCTCAGTCAGTGAAGGGCTAGTCCCTCAAGCATGAGGACCTGAGTTCAGATCTCCAGCTGGGAGGAGGGCTGCACAGCTGACCCTAGCACTGGGGCCATAAGAGAGCAGAGACAGGACAATCCCTGGGGCCTGCTGGTCAAGTTCCAAGTTCAGTGAAAGGCATTGTCTCAAAAAGATGTAGAAGTCATTGAGGAAGACCCCTGATATTGACCCGTGTCCTCTACATGCACACGCACGCACGGACACACACACACACACACACACACACACCTCAATTAAAGTGAGTCATCTATGACATTCCTTGAGCATCCACAGCCACTTTTGACATTTTATTATTTGCAGGCTGAGAATCCTCATTATGAGACCCAGCAGGCAATAGGAAACCGCCTGCCGGATAGCAGGTCTGTTATCTCTTTTAATAAAACTTAATTTCCTTTCTTCTTTCTTAGACCGTCAGAGATCAGTCCCTTATAGTATTGACAGCCCCGGCCAACGTGCAAGCACCTAAGACTTGCATTTTTGACCCACATCATTTCTTCCTTCCACCCCCTCCAGCCTTGATTTCCCTGCAAAGCCATGGGAAAATGAGTTTGAGGTTGTCCCTCAGCAGGGCCAGCATTTTCCATACAGATCACTACTTGGCATGAAGAGGATGTAGGGCGGAGATGGGGGTGCAACCACAGTATGTACAGCCAAAAGCACTTGTGGGAACCCCAAGCAGAAGAGCCAAAGAATGGCCCCATGTTCTGAGGTGCTATCTTCACAGAACACTCAGCACACAGTGAGGCTGGACACCCGGCCCTGTCAGCTAGGCTCAGCCTGGGGATCTGAAGCAGGACAGCATGTAGCAGCCCGGATGTCGTACAATGCAACAGAATGCATCAAATTAGAAAATGGAAACTTCTCCTTCCCCGATCTGTAATTTAGCTGCCACTTGCCTTTAAAGCAGCTGAAAACAATTTCTCGAAAGTGGATGTTTATTTCCTTAAGTTTCATGAATAATTACGAGCCTGGTTTCTACACAGTCGACATTCCCCCGGCATCTCCCATAACCCCGTCAGCAGTGTGAGTGCCTAACACACACTGCCAGGTGGCCTTTCGCATTTAAAGACACTGTCACTAAGATGTGTGGCCCCTTTGATCCGAGGCGCGGGCCATGCTTCACTATAGCGCTCTCGTCAAAGCCCAGCACAGCGTGAGCTTGGGAGTATGTGCTCATGTACTTCCAAGTTCATTTCCTAAATGCCATGAGAAAGATCTCATGGGAGGGTGGTCCTGGTTTTACATCTGTCTTATCACAAGAAGAGAAAGGCAACACAATGAATTTTTCATGAGCTGTGTTGCCTAGTGTTCAGGAAGAACTTTTTGCCTGTCTAGAAGCAGCTTTTGACCTCATAAGGGGACGGAGTAGGCCAACTCTTGCCAACATTGTGATGATTGTAATCAAAGGTTTTCATGTTAGTATCTATGGATACAGTAAAGCGTATATTTTGAATGACTCCTGTGCCTTAACAAATACATGTTTTGCAAAATTTTTGTGCCTGAAGGTTAGTGAACTGGTCATAAAGAAGCATTTACACCCCCGAAAGGAATAGCTTTGATGCCCCTGTGTGTAAGTATCAAGGTTTATATCAACAGAATTACTGAGAAGGCCTTTGTCAGGTATCCTGATACAGAAATTGAAAGTTTATATTGCATATCATAATTTATATTTGCGAATAAATAACTTGTAAATAAGCTATTTATCAGAAATAAATTAACTATTATGTTGCAGCTGCACAGCATTTTAACAAATGTGCTTTTATTTGGTCTTATTTTATTTTGTATGCATATGAGTGCAGCATATATGTGTGGTACATGTGCACATGTATGTAGGGGTGCATGTGGTCATGGGCACACAAAGGCCAGAAGGGGACATCGGAGGTTGTGTTCTATTACACTCTGCCTCGTTTCTTTCAGACATGGTCTCTTAGTGAACTTGTAGTTTGGTTGGTGCCCTGCAACTCCCAGGGAACCTCCTATCTCCACCCCCAAAGACTTCTTGCAGGTACTGTGGCCACTCCTGACATTTAATGTTGGTGCCAGGGTTTTTAACTCGGGCCTCCATGCTTATATTTACAAATCAGGCATTCATAGGCAATGAGTTATTACCCCCGTCCCAGAAAGTGGTTTTTTTTTCTTTTTATTAATTAATTGTTTTCATTTATTTTACATCTCTACCGCAGTTTCTCCTCCCACTTCTCCTCCCATTCCCTTTCCTCTACTTCCCTCTGCGCCCCCCCCCATCCACTCCTCTGTTTCTGTTCAGAAAGAAGAAGGCCTCTTATGACTGTCAATGAAATATGTCATATCAAATTGAGGTAGGACTAAGCTCCTTCCTTTGTATTAAGGCTGGGCGAGGCAATCTAGTATGGACGATAGGTTTCCAAAAGCCAGCCCAAGCATTAGGGACAGGCACTGATTCTGTTGCTAGGAATCCCACAAATAGACAAAGCTACACAAATGTCACTCATATGTAGAGGGTCTAGGTTGATCCCATGCAGGCTCCCTAGCTGTTAGTCCAGAGTCTGTGAGCTCTTATGAGCCCAGGTTAGTTGCTTCTGTGGGTTCTTTTGTGATGACCTTGACCACCTTGGCTGATACAATCATTCCTCCCTCTTTTCAACAGGATTCCTGAAGCTTGGCTGTGGATCTCTGCATCTGTTTCCATCAGCTGCTAGATAAAGGCTCCCTAATGACAACTAAAGTAGTCACCAATCTGATTGCAGGAGATGGCCAGTCCAGGCTTTCTTTCCACTATTGCTAGGAGTCTTAGTTAGAGCCATGCTTGTGGATTCTTGGACATTTCCCTGGCACCAGGTTTTACCCTGACCCTGAAATGGCCCTCTCATTAAGACATCTCTTTCCTTACTCTTCCCCTCCATCCTACCCACAACCAGCCCTACCCGATCTTTCAAAATCCCATCCCCCCATACTTCCAGCTCACATAGGAGATCTCTTCTATTTCCCCTCCCCAGGGAAATCCATGTGTTCCTCTTTGAGCCTTTTTGTTACCTAACAGCTGGGGGGCTATGGACTGTAGCCTGGGGAACACTCCTCCATTGTTGGTGGGAGTGCAAACTCGTACAGCCACTTTGGAAATCGATGGCAGCTTCTCAGAAAATTGTGAATAAATCTACTTCAAAACCCAGTTATACCAACCTTGGGCAAATACTCAAAAAATGCTCAATTATACCACTTGTTCACCTATGTTCATGGCAGCTTTTTTTTTTTTTTCGTAATAACCAGAACCTAGAGACAACCTAAATGTACCTCAACTGAAGAACGGATAAAGAAAATGTGGAACATTTAAAAACAATGACATCATGAAATTTACAGGTAAATGGATGGAACTAAAACAAGTCATCCTGAGTGAGGTAACCCAGACCCAGAAGACAGACATGGCATGTACTCACTCCTAAGTGGATATTAGCTGTGAAGGGAAGGAAGAATGCTTTTTAATACAATTCTCAACAAAATCTCTTTTCTTCATTCTTTCACCTTCCAAGGTATTGTTAGCATTTTGTTTTTCTGAAAAAGAAACAAAAGGTGTAGGAAAAACTGTGACTCTTAAGCTGAACACACCCTGCAGGTGTCAAAGTGCTCTCTTAAGGGCCAAGCTTTATTTCAAGGCTAGTGAACTGATGTCACCAGATCCGGCATTCATCCTCTGGCATTAGGTCATCATAACGTGCTATTTTTCCCCAACATTTCTTTTCTAGAAAATGTTTATTGCTCTATTGTATGTTGTTTATATGCTTTTAATTTATAATTATTCAATTCCAAATTTCTTGTTCTGTAGAAATACAACGTAAGAAGTTGATAACAAGAACGTCAAGTCAGTGTCTCTTGGCTTGTTTTACACTGTTAAGCTCTGGGTACCCAACATTAATAAGACTCTACTAGGCTAAGTGTTGGAACCCTCTTTGAGCCAGTATCTAGAACAGATACATTTTGGAGAAATCACCATTGGCCAAATCATAGAGTTTCATTTCCAAAACTGTGAGTGACAGTGACGCTTTGGTTATTGTAAATTAGTCCTTAAAGCCTTGCCCCCAAAGCATTTTTAATATACAGAAAAATAAAATATCTGTAGATTTAAGATATTAATGCACAAACACATACAACATTCTATCACTCAGAAACACTGGCAATGATGAGGTGGTAGCTGTTATCCCACCCTTAAAATCAAAGGATGTCAAGTTCTCACCCTCAGGGGACTTTCTATCGTGCTTCATTGATCGCTATTGACTCGCAGGAAAAAATCCAGGTTAAGGATTGGAAGTCAATGTAAGAAACAGATATTCCTGTGTGGTAGATGTTTGATATATACACGAGGAAGCTGGAAGAGGAGGTCTCACCAGAGTAGCCAAGATGGCTAGCTTAACCTAGTCTGTTTGGTAAGCTCTGAGAAAGAGATAACTCCTTTTCAGCAGCCAATGGACAGCCATTGTGCCTTTAAAAGCCACAGCTGTACCCCGGCGATGACCTCGTATCTACATTGGAAAGTTTTTATTCTTATTATTTACTCCACATCTCCTCTGACTTCAGATGGCAATTCCAGAGTTACCATGTCCAGAGCTGAGCTACTGAGTTTTCCTTCTGAGATTTTCTCTACCTATCGTTTCCATCTCAGCTGGATGCAAGGGCAGCCTTGATGTCCCTGAAGTCCTTGGCATCTTTGTCTCCTCTGTTTTCTCATAGCCTGTATTAGTCAGCTCAGTTGATGATGAAAATAGCCATGTTTAGATGGCATCAATAAAGAAATGTATTTTCTTACAGTCCTGGGTCCTATAAGTTTAAGATAAGGGTGTCAGTATAGTGCAGTTCTGGTGAGGGCCCTCAGGCTCCTGCAGTGGTCATGGTCACGTGACCTGTGTGATCACCAGGCAGAGATAAAAATGTCTCTGGTGCCTGTTCTCAGGAGTACTCATTCTGTTAGGAGGGCATCACTTCATCCAATCTGATTCCTTTCCCATAGAGGCTCGATAGGGATTTGTTGAATGAAAGAAGCAATAGATTTTTGACCAACGTCATTTACAATTCGGCAATTTCCAACAAATACTTTCTGTCACTATCTTTGTTCCTCCCGTTTACACTCTCTCTCAAAGTCCCCATGTCCATACATCATCATATTGGAGGCTGGGGCTTCAACATATGAAGAGAGGGCACAATTTGCTCCATGATACACCCGTGTCTGACCATGAAATTCTCTTGGCCATACTTTGCAAACTTATCTTAAATATAAACCACTCACTAGAACTAAATCATGTTACGCTGGTTCCTGCTACTCCTGTCTCCCATCAATGCTATTAAAATCATCTCTTAATTAGTCTTCCTTCCTCCATATTGTCATAGCATCAATCCAGAGTAAATCTTTTAAGATGAAACATTAATTAGTGAATAGATGCATAGTATTTGCCATGTGCAAGATGGCAGAGAGCTGAACTCAGGAATGCACTCCCTAGTCCAAAGAAGACAAAGTGGTAAACAGCAATAACGTAATGCAAACGTACTACATATGTCACTAAGAAAAGTGTCAACTTCTAGAAGGGTTTAGAAGCAAGGTGGATTAAAAGAGCTTGGAATTATAATTAGGGGCGGCTTTCCTGAACAGAAGGGAGTTTGGAAACTGAAGAACAATATGAGCGACATGAAATACTGTGTAATTATGTGATGATGCTGTCTCGTGTATTATGTTGATTTACTTTGTTGTTACGTGGATGAATCCCAGTTGTGAAATTATTGATCTCGGGGCCCAAACTGTCTGATTAGGGCCTTTAACCTGAAGAAAAGGCTGGCCATTCGCTTTCCCCTTCAATAAACGGAAGGCACAAGAATAGGCAGCAGGAGGAAATAGGCAAATCTGCCTCTGCCTGGTAGGAAATCAGCAAACGAAACCTCAGGGACATGACATGGCGAGGAGAGTGGGAACCTCGGGCAGGTCAAGCTTTCCCAGGAGGTCAGCCGCGGAGTCAGGCAAGCGGAAGAGTCACACAGTCACCTTGTTCATGACCTGGAGTTCATCTCCACTGTCATCGGTTGCCAAGCAGTCACAGTGAGAACGCAGCGGATGTCAGTGTTAGGAAGAAGCAGAGCTCTTCCTAACAGTTAATCCAACAGCTTCAACACTCAATGTTTCAGGCAATTCAGGAACAAACTCACTGAATTTATCATAGGTGGGGCTAGAGGGGAGTGAAGACCCAGTCCTGACACCTGCGTTTTTTAATCTTTCAGCTTTATTTAAGTACGCATTTTGCTTCTTGTGGATTTTGCTTAATGTATAGGTTTATATTAATGTTTTTCACAGTCACAGTGCATTAGCAATAACGAAAATTAAAGTAAGAAAGCACGGCAAAAATGGGTACCCACGTAGTCTTTATTAGAATCCATGAGCCACTGTTCCATGCAATTCTATCAATAATAGCCACACACTTCACACTTTGAATCCAGATTTCTGACACAAATCTCAGTAACTCAATATATTTAATTATATACAGTAGCCCAGTGACCTACCAAGCATAAATGCCTACAGTTTGTCAATGTAGCTTTAGCAATGATCGAGTAGGCATAGAATATTTGTTCGTTCATCCATTCATTCATCCACTCATTCATTCATTCAGTCCCTTGAACCACAACAAGCGATGATGTGGTGAACAAATATGAGAAGACAAGAACCATTCCAAAGCAAGTTTGAGGAATTATAAGTTCTGTCTCATGCTAGGTGCGTAGCTCGGGGGGTGGGTTATTTGCCTAGGAAGCTCAGAGTCCTGGGTTCAGTTTCCTGCATCCACAGATGAAAATGGTTCTGTCCTAAGATCAGTGACATTAATATTTTTGAATGGAAGACCATCACTTAAAATAAAGATACAAGTCAGGAGAGAAGGACTGTGGACTAGTGGCCAGGCTAAGACAACAGCCAAGGGTAAGGGGACCAATGAGATGGGGCAGGAGAGAACAGTCAAGTAGGCAGTGACAATAACTGGAAGAGAGGTGTGGGCGAGTCTTCTTTGAAGAGAACAATCAGAGAAGCCTGATTCCAAGCAAGGTCAGCCAATATAGAGGAGGGGCAGATATAAACTACTCATTTGAAGGGTTTTACATGAAAGGGGGGGAAGAATAGAGAAGGACCTAGAGAGAGCTGCTAGGTCAAGACATTGACTTTCTTTTTATAAAATATTTTTGTGTTTGTTTATTTATTTATTTATTTAGTGTGTGTGTGTGTGTGTGTGTGTGTGCATGTGTGTGTGTGAGAAGGGGGAGGGGCTACAGGTGCCTGCGGAGTCCAAAAGGAGGCATTGACTCCTCTAGAGGTCACAAGAACCTGTGAGTGCCACAACACATGAGCTGGAAACCAAATTCAGATCCTCTGCAACAGCAGCAAGCGCTCGGAACTGCTGAGCCATCTCTGCAGCCCCGAAAACTGTTTTCTAATGTCTCAGAAATATGTTGGGCTAGAGAGCATAGGGCAAAGCTGTGATGGCGGCTGACAATTCCTGAGAGGGGGCAGAGGAGCTGAGGCTGGGGCTTGATGGTCCTGGGACAGAGGAATAGGTTATACAGCAGGGCCTCTCAACTAGAACAGAGGAGAAAGCTTCTTTGCTGCAACCAAGAATGGATTGATCTTATTAGTGATAGAAGTGCCCAGGGACTGTATCGAGGATAACCTTCCCTGGCTTCTATCACAGCTTTATCTGACAACAAAAGCAACCATGCTCGTGCTCACCAATATCTAGGATTCTCTCTTTTCCAGTTTGATTTCCACTGTGTATCCAGCTATGTTCAGTGGAGCAGTCTGAGTGTTCCCCATCCCCACGTTCATTTTTATGCCCTTGCCATCAGCTCATCGTTCCACGGCCCACTGCTAATACACGCAGATAGTTACCTCTCAGCATGTCACTCCGGCTATTCGTCCTCTGGGAAAGGAACTGTCTGGTCTCTTTAGATAAAGATCACCAGAAATTAATGTAATTTGATCCTCGCCTGTGTTGTCATTTTTTTTCTTGATTTTTCAATTTGATTTTCACGTGGAACATGATGTATTTGAGAATTAATGACAGCACCTTCCCTGGCTCTAGTCACCGCTCTCTTTTTCCATTTTCAGAAATGAATCATTCAGGCCTCTGAGTTCCAGAGGAGAGCAGACACAGCTCGGTGGGTGAACACGACAGAATGCAAAATTAATGCATTATAATTTCTCCTTCTTCATACAAAATGAGAAATAGATTCTTTTCTAGTCTCTGACATGTGAAGAGAATGCAAGCCCGCTGACCCAGTTGGCATGTCACACTGTCCCGTGGCTGTCGGAATCTTCTGCCTGTTACAGTCTGTGGCAACACCTGTGTGAGGAAGTCTGCCCACTATGTCTCCACTTGAAGGTTCACTTCTTATTAAAGGAGTCCAATGGTTTGAAGAGATTCTGGTAGAAAAAAAAAATGCACAGATTAAAGGTTCTAATCCTAACAGAAGCACAAACAACATGTTAACAATTATTGGAACTGTCACAGCCTGGTGTAGGAGTCCTTCTGTTTGTGTGTTGCTTTCATTGATTAATGAATAAAGAAACTGCTTTGGTCCTGATAGGACAGAACTTAGGTAAGCGGAGAAGACAGAACTGAATTCTGGGAGGAAAAAAAGCAGAGTCAGGGAAGAAGTCATGGATCCTCTACCTCAGACAGATGCCAGTTAGAATCTTGCTGGTAAGCCACATCCACGTGACAATACACAGATTAATGGAGATGGGTAAAACTAATATGTAAGAGTTAGCCAATAAGAAGCTAGAGCTAATGGCCAAGCAGTGTTTTAA
>JAQHUG010000078.1:5428840-5439694 GCA_028555095.1 Dicrostonyx torquatus
ATAGTAAAAGTGACAGTCTTACCAAAAAACAATCTACAGATTCAGTGCAATGCCCATCAAAATCCCAGCAAAATTTTTTACAGACCTCGAAAGAACAATACTCAACTTTATATGTGAAAGCAAAACAAGCAGTATAGCCAAAACAATACTTTACGATAAAGAAACTTCTGGAGGTATCACAATCCCTGATTTCAAACTCTACTACAGAGCTACAGTACTGAGAACAGCCTGGTATTGGCCTAAGAACAGACAGGAGGACCAATGGAACCAAATCAAGACCCAGATATCAATCCACACACCTATGAACACTTGATGTTTGACAAAGAAACAAAAACTATCAAATGGACAAAAGAAAGCATATTTAACAAATGGTGCTGGCATAACTGGTTATTAACATATAGAATAATAAAAATAGATCCATATCTATCACCATGCAGAAAACTCAAGTCCAAATGGATCAAAGACCTCAACATAAAGCTAGCCACACTGAACCTTTTGAAAGGGAAAGTGGTAAGTCCACTTGAATGCATTGGCACAGGAGACCACTTCTTAAATATAACCCCAGTAACACACTGAGAAAAATACTTAATAAATGGGACCTCCTGAAACTGAAAAGCTTCTGTAAAGCAAAGGACATGGTCAACAAGGCCAAACGACAGCCTACAGAGTGGGAAAAGAACTTGACTAACCCCACATCAGTCAGAAGGCTGATCTTCAAAATATACAAAGAACTCAAGAAATTGGTCATCAAAAGAACAAATAATCCAATAAAATAATGGGGTACAAACCTAAACAGAGAACTCTCAACAGAGGAATCCAAAATAGCTGAAAGACACTTAAGGAAATGCTCAATATCCTTAGCCATTAGAGAAATGCAAATCAAAGCAACTCTGAGATTCCATTCTACACCTGTAAGAATAGCCAAGATCAAAAACACTGATGACAACTTATGCTTGAGAGGATGTGTGGTAAAGGGAACACTCCTCCATTGCTGGTGGGAGTTCAGTCTGGTACAGCCACTTTGAAAATCACTATGATGATTTCTCACAAAATTAGTAAACAACGTACATCAAGACACAGTAATACCACTTTTGGGTATATACCCAAGGGATATTCAATCATATCACAAGAACATGTGCTCAACTATGTTCATAGCAGCATTATTTGTCATAGCCAGAACCTGGAAACAACTTAAATGCTCCTCGCCTAGGAGATGTGATACATTTATACAATGGAGCACTACACAGTGGAAAAAATAATGACATCTTGAAATTTGCAGGCAAATGGATGGATTTAGAAAACATCATATTGAGTGAGGTATCCCAGACCCAGAAAGACATATGTAATATGTACTCACTCATAAGTGGTTTTTAGACATAAAGCAAAACAAACAATGGGTGGCAGCCTAGATCTCCAGTACCAGGAAGAATTTCACTCCTGTTGAATGGGTCTTAAGTCTAATTAGACAGCTGTTGGTTATCACCAGCCAGAGAGGCTTATATTGCTTTTGTATGGCTGCACTGGCTTGCTGATGACTGTGGCTTATAGCCATCACAGCCAGGAAGGACTGGCGATTGCATTCCTCCCTTAGAATCATCTATCTACAGCACCTTCTGGAAGATAAAAGGTGGCTCTCAGGGAGGAGGGTTTTTGATCCAGTTCAAATTCTTCAAGTCCTGTCATCAAAGGGCATGGTCTTTCCAGCAGTAAGGACCTGTCTTCCACTTCTAGAGTCAACCAAGGACAACAGCAAATAACACTGCTCCAGGAGTCTCCTGGATTCCCCTGACTCATAACTCAAAAGGTTTTTTTTTTTATTCAGGATCGTGGGATTTTTGTTTGATAGTCTGTGGTTCTTATGGAATGCATTATTATCCTAAGTGCCACAACTTCACATTTGTTTTCAGCAAATATGAAGTAACAGGATTACCTACCACTATTTCAAACATCCTTTACAGCACTAAAGAACCAGAACCCTCCACTCTATGTGCACTTATTTACTTTTATTTATTTTTTACTTCTGTGATGGTTTAAATGAGAAATGGCCCCCATGGGTGCATGTATTTGAACATTTGGTCTCCATTTGATTGCTTTGTTTGAAAGAGGTTGGAGAACGTTTAGTGAATACTATATTGTCACTTCATTAGTGCCTATAAAAAGAGTCCATTTTTGTTTTAATTTCTTCCATTACTCATTGATTATTTAAGAAAATGTGATTTCTATGAATTTCTGTGCTTTCTGTTCGCCATATTGTTTACTCTATTGTGTTCCATGAAAATACATAATGCAATTTCAACTTTTTAAAATGTTTTGAGATTTGGTATGTAGCCTAACATAGTCTCTGTCCTAGGCAATGTTCCATGGGTGTTGAGAAGAATGTGTATTCTGCTCTTGCTGGATGAAATGGTTTGCAAATGCCTGTTAATCTATTTTCTCTATGGTATAGTTTAACACAGATGTTTCTTTTTGAAATCTGTCTCAAAGGTCAGCCCATAGAAGAAAGTAACTGCTGGGGTATCTCAGTTACTGTACAAGAGTCATTTCTCTATTATGTGTAATAAAATTTGCTTTTTTGTATTTGAATGGTACCATGTTGGGTGTAAATGCTTCTCACTTTCCTATCTCCTTAATAGCTGAGTCTTTCATCAACATATAATGGCCTCATCTCTTTCTACTTCCTTTTATTTAAAGTCTTTACTCTTTGTGGTGGTTTGAAAGAAAAATGGCCCCCAAAGGGAATGACACTAATAGGAGGTGTGGCCTTGTTGGAGGAGGTTTGTCGCTGTGGAGGTGGGCCCTGAGGTCTCATATATACCAAGCTAGGCAGAGTATGTCAGACCACTTCCTGTTGCCTGAAAATCAGTATGTAGGACATTTGGCTACTTTTTAGCACCATGTCTGCCTGTGTGTCATCATGTTGCTCCATGATGATAATGGACTAAACTTCTGAAAAAGTAAATCACTCCAACTAATTTTTTCCTTTCTAAGGGTTTTTGTGGTCATGGTGTCTCTCCACAGCAAGAGAAACCGTAAGACACTCTTTGTTGTTTTAGGTTTCTATTTGCAAAATAGTATTTTTCATTTCTTCTCTTTTTTAAGAATTTCTTACAGGCAGTAAAGAGTGTTGAGTCTTATTCTTTTATCCACACAATTGGTTAATTAATTTGGTCCCATGCCATGCAAAGTTATTGTTCATCAGAACAAACTTCCTTCTTGCATTTTGTTAACTCAATTTTACTTGCTTTGCATAGTTTGGTTTTCTACTTTTTTATTATGTATTTTTGTGACTTGTTTTCTCTCGTGCTGAGATTTAATTCTCTTCATTTTATTTTTATGTATTTGTGCTTCAAGCAAATTTTACATATTCCTGTGACTTTAAGATGGCATTTATCACCCTTTCTTTTATATTTTAGGACACCCATAAGTTTCCTTATAGGACTTGACTAGTGGTGATCAATTCCCTTCCTCTCTGCTTACCAGAGAAATAATTTTCCTTCCACTTTTAATGAAAACTTCATTGATGATAGTATTACCAGTTGGCAATATCTTTTTTTTTTTTCAGCACTGAATGGTTTTACTCATTTTGCCTTTAACGTTTCTGCTTAGAAATCTTTCCTACCCTTCTCTTGGTGGTTTTAGGATTCTCTTTTTGTCTAACTTAATCAAAGCCTTAGTCAAAGCTTGGTTTTGTTGGATTTAGTTAGGTTCCCTTGAATTTCTTGAAACTGGATGCCCACACATTCTTGAAATTTTAGGTTTTATTACTTTATGAAATTAATTTTCAGGGTCTTTCCCCCTTTATTACACAGTAAAAATTCCTGTAATTTTAATATTGGTAACCAGACTTTGTCCTTAATTCTCACGGACTTTCTTCATATAGCAGTGTATTGTGGTTTCCTGAGTTCCAAGAACTGGAAAACATCCAAAGTCAGTTATTTCTTCAGAATAGAGGAATCACTTTTAGGTCAGTAAGATTCTTAGGCTGGATTTTAGACTCCAAAAAACAACGTATGTCTCCTGCAGCGTTCAGAACACTGCTGTGCTGCTGTGATGGGCTTGTTGGGATTTTTGTTAGCTGGATTACTGTCCATAACTGAGAGACCCAAGTTGAAGATGTCAATTAAGTTTTCCTTATCCTTCATGAAGTCTACAGTTTCTAGCACTTCTTGTCTTCCTTCTAGAATATGTCCTTTCTTTCTTTCTTTCTTTCTTTCTTTCTTTCTTGCTTGCTTGCTTGCTTTCCCTTTCGTTCTTTTCTTTCTTTCTTCCTTTCTTTTCTTCCTTCCTTCCTTTCCCTTCCCTCCCACCCTCCCTCCTTCCTTCCTTTGTTCTTTTCTTCTTCCCCTTCCTTCCTTCCTTCTTTAGTTTGTCTATCTTCAAAACGTATTACCTCCTTTGCTTCCTTGACTAGTTCTGCCACCACCCCTCTCACAGGACCCGCCTTTAGCCATCTGGGCACCCACCTCAAAATTTCACTTCTGATTAACTTTCTTACATGGATATTTCACTACCCAGAAGGAGGAAGAATCTTGGCAAATGCATATATTTTTTGCCTTGTGTTGAATAATAGCCTACCTTTGATGAAGCTCTTTGAGGCTGGAAAGTTTTGTCAGCCCAATAACTATAAAAAAGAATTAAGAAAGTCTTTAAAAGCATGGTGTACACTCTTGTTATAGTAGAGTTTTCCTGCCACAAATGTCTGTGCCTCACACATGACTGAACTTTCTTTTTTTGTTGCCATTTGTTGATGCTGCATCTGATGAAACCTTCTGTGACTCTTCACTTTACTGAATGTAGGTGACAAAACTGATTGCCCTTAAATGAGCCTCTAACATATTCTTCAGGAGAGGAAAGACTAGGACATGAATCACAGACAGCCTAGGCACTTGAGAAGGGCATGTGACTAAGACATTTTCTTTGATTTATTCTTGACACTCACGAAGCATCACATAGTGAGTGTGGAAAACTCTTACTAGGACGCCTCTGTAGTGATGAAAACAATCAATCCTTTTCAGTTTCTGTGTTCAATTTTCTCCTTCAGAATCCACCCCCCACCACCATTTTCTGTAATACTCACTCTATGATAATCATCTTTCTATCTCACTGGGTCATTTTATTCACCAAGAATAAAGAATTAACAGTTGTATCCAAGGCAATTGTGAACATTCAATGGCAACCTGTCTACCTTGTTCTAGCAGAGTGAGTCTGAGAAGCATTGCTTACTTCTAGAATGTGAGTGTGCTTTAATTGCTATATCACAAAATCTAATTGTATGGAGTCCACAGAGGGGCATTTCTATTGCCCCTTGTCACCGTATGATCTTGGGTAAATGACAACTTTGGAGCATTTCAGTTACATTGCTAAAATGGAGAGTATAAGACCCATTACCATCTATTCTCCAGCATCATTATTTATTCGGTATTTCCTCCGAGATTAGGTGCAACTACTACTAGAGATCCACAAGACACAAATAGCAGGGTGTGTCGGTCAGAATACAGGCCGGGGATTATGAAGCCCATTGGCTGGCAACAGGTAGATCTTGCCCATTGAATGTATTTAGTCTTGATGTGAAGCCAGAGCAATGAAAGAGGACAGAGAGCCTTAAAGCAACCTAGATAAAGCAGGGGAATTGATAAACTTGAAGGTGACCTACTTTAACACCTTTGTCTATTATGTAGTCAGTTTGAGTTGCATAGCATTCACAGGTGTCACAATGAAGGGACATATATATATATACATATGACATCTGAGTACTTGGTCTCTAATTGATGGCCCAGTTTGAGAGGCTTAGAAGATGTGGCCCTGTTGGAGGATGTTGGATAGAGGTTTTAAGAATATTTAAGAATAAAATGACTCTTGGCATCTTAAGATTAATCTTTCTGACTATGGGTTTGTGGTCCAAAATCTTAGCCTAGAGTTCCCTGTTCCTGCCACCATGTCTTTTCTCTGACATCATAGACTAAACTCTTCCTTTATAAGTGTCTTTGATCATGGTATTTAATTACAACAATAGAAAAGTTAGAAATCCGGACACATCTTTGATTTGTCCTTTGAATAAAGGAAATAACATATGTAAAATACTTCATTATACTTTAAGGTGCCTAGCCTTATTTATTAAATACTAAATTAAATATTTCTGTCATTGCTGTTACCCTTAAGCAGGAACATGAGAAAATGCCAGTACTACTTTATTTTGGGGAGAAGGCCTACGAAGAGAAGTGACTGAGTCAGCTCTGACCTCAGAATCTCTCTTCCTAGCCATGGCAGCATTCTGACACATAGTTTAGTCTCCATCAACTTTTAAACCTTTTTATCTGTTGGGGGAAACTCTTGATTTTTACTGTGATTCCAACTCTAGTGGAAGTTTTTTTCTTCCAGTTAATGAGTAAATGATCAAAAATCAGCCAGTGCTCATGTGTATGTCTGTGCACCTGTGTATGTCTATGTGCATAAGATTTTGGTTTTCAAAGAATTATAAAGTTATTTCTTCAGCCCAAAAGATAAAGACTTACTTATGGCATAAACATTCTTGGCTCCCTAGACACAGAAGCAATGTCAGCCTTTGTGTTTTAAGCCCCAACAAGTAACTTTGTTATTCACTCGCAGAGTAACTACAGGGTGGCTTTGTTTCTAATGTTCTTGTGCAAACCTAGAAAACTAACATTGACTTTTATAAGATAAATATGCTGGATTTGGTGGTGGTCAAAGGAGAGTAACCTCTGGCTACAGAGGAAAAAGGAGTTGTACCCTGTGGCTGAATGTCAGGGACAAATGACAAAGCCAGGAATTGCATGGACTGATTAAGTTGTGACCGGTAGAGAACACCAGTCTACCAATCAGGATTCTCTTCCAGTTCCCCCACCTCCCATTTAGAAATTTCTCTGACCCACACATTTTGCAAAGAACTAGGGCTGGGCCCTGTGAATGATGTGGTAAATGTGTGGGCGTGTTTCTGGGTCGTCGGTTGTGTTCCCATGGTTTGTATTTCTGTTTTTGTGCCAGTATCATACTGTCTTTGTCACTGTGGCTCTGAAATAAAGTTTGAAGTCAGGGTAAAACAGAAACAGCACCATTTAAACATAAGCTACCTTATTACCTTGAAAGCTAGCAACATGGTTTGGAAAATGGTACTCTACAGAGAAAAAAACTCTTTAACTTTTCCTCGGGAAGGTATTCGTTGAGTGCTCTATTGGCTGTACTTGGTTTGATATCCAAAGTGAATTAATGTAAAGAACCATCCTTTGATGACTGACAGAAAACACGGCACAGCGTGTGGTAGAAATATAAACGTGATGCTTTCTGCAGTTTAAGGCAAGAGAAAGAATAGAGCCAGCTATTTTTCACAATGTTTTGGTATTATAAGGATAGATCCAATTATTTTTCACAATGTTTTGCTTATTATATCTTTTTTTGTTCTTGTTTGAACAGATAGTCAGTTTCCCTGTAATGACAACTTCTACGTGTTACGTTCAGATTCCTATATTAGGAATGCTAGCCTACCTACATACCTTATAGCTCATGTACTAGGTGAGGACTATAATACCTATCATTTGTGCTGGACTAAAATTGTGCTTAAAAATTAAAATGACTGACACAAATATCCATTTCTGCTTTATAAGAAAAGAAATCACCCACTGTGCGCCTATATTCCTTCTTATATAACAGAAATAAAAAATAATCTATAGATACCTGACAATAATGATTATATTAACTAGTTCTTATTATTTCACCTCTTAATTATTATTTAAGAATTTTAATATTGTTTTAGGGCCATTTCTTTATATTTAAAACTGTTTCCTTTAACTATATATGACAAAGCTAATTCATTTTTCAAACTACTTAAAATTTATTATTAGTGAAGTATTACTCCTAAATAGATATCCCACCATATTTGTTGATCTCATTTTCTTTATTTTTCTAACATGTTAGAAGTTTAAGAATATAATAATGTCTAATAATATTGTTAGTTTAAATATGTGAACACCATCTCTTTAAGAATGGAATTTTCCTTAGTTATCTAATATGCCGACCAGATGTACGACACTGGTATATTGTGGCCAATCGTTGATCAATACATAAAGGAACATTATGATATTAAAGACAGTTTACCATAAGTTAAAACGCTAAAACATGATTTCTGACAAAACAAGCTTTTAGACTGTTGATTAGGATTTTTAGGCTGTGCTATCTTTAGTTTTGGAACAAATGGTTAATTTTCATTTACCAGTATTGCTGTTGTGCTTTCTCAACAAGATATTTTAGTTTTCACATTGACAGCCAATCAAAAAGAATCCTTTACAAATGATCAAAGCACAAACGTCATAGGCCAGTTTCCTAAAATGACAGGTAAGACAGCTTTGTGAGGGAGAAAGTTGGCGTGTGCTTTAATCTCCACGTCTTGACGCTCAGCACACCATGCTACCTTAGCTGAAATGCATTTTGTCCTCCAAGTTTTTCCTAAGTGTTTTCTCTTTAAACACTTCCAGCCAGGGAGAGAGCTCTGGGAAAGGGAGAGGCTACTAATGGTGTGGTGGCTGCTTTACCACCTAACACATTACAACTGACTGGTTTTCTAATGTCTGACCCTGAACGTAGGTCATAAAGTGAAAGACAAATGAAAATGAAGAAAAATCAAGATTTCCCTATTGATAACTTTGGTATTCAAGGTTAGCCACTACAGGAAAGGTTACAGAGCAAAAGGAAAACCAAGACATCAATAATATGTGTTCTGAGTTGCCTGGATATAAGTGTTGCCTAGTAGACACCAGAGGACAAAGCAGAAGATGGTTTTAGATGCTCCAACAAAGCATCTCCTGAAAATGTTTGAAGCAATGGGAAATTTCCTTGGCCATTTAAGGTGTATGACAAATAAGATGTTTCCATATTTATAACGTAAGTCATATAGCAAGCTCCAAGCTGTACTTTCTAAGGTAAAAGAAAAGGTTGGTGTTTATGGTACCTCTGGCCTAGAACTTTGGGGCTTGTGTAAGTCAGATAGCAGAGAAATCCATTAGGGTAGCTTACTGACTGCTGCTAAGTTGGCCATTGCTTACGTTGAAGTGATTTTCATAAAGGCAGTTAAGTGACTGCACAGCTGACATACTTAATTTTCACAAGGCTATCAAAACCAGCTGCTTCATTAAATAATGCCAGCAAAACCGGAAATTCACCTGCAGAATAATTAAATTTGATCCATAGCTCTTTGTTCATAATGGTCAGTTAAAAGTGAATCAAAGACCTCAATTTAAAGCCTAGACGTTGAGACTGCTGAGGGAAAACACTCTAGGACACAGAACTTTCGGAATAGCATCCTCCTAGCACAAGAAACAGCCCCAGAAATTGAAAAAAAAATGGGATTTCAAGAAACCAAAAATTCCACAAAGAAATAAATCCTCTCAAGAGAGTGAAAAGACAACGTACAGTATGAGGAGAACAATCTTCGGCAGCCGTACTTCAGACAAAGAGATACTATCTAGAAGGTACAAAGCAGTGCAGGGTTAGACGGAAAACAATCCCCACCAGTGAGTGGTCCAATGAGCTAAACGGAAAACTCTCAAAGAAAAACATGCAAATGGTATGTGAATACTTAGAAAAGTGCTCAACATCTTTATTCATTAGGAAAATGAAATAAACTTCCAGACAGAATGGTTATCATTCAGAAAACAAATGATAACAAACGCTGGCAGTCTGTCAATCAATCTATTATCTATCTCTCTATCTCTATCTCTCTATCTATCTGCCTGCTTGCCTTCTATCTGTCATCTTTCTGTCTGTATATAAATATATCTATGTACATATATGTAATATATATGTATAAGATAATATATCTACATACATACACACATATATGTGTATATATACACAAAGGTTTTTGTATTCTACCACAGAGATATGTGCACATTCAAGTTTATTTCTACTCTGTTCATGACAACAAGAAAGCAGAATCAGCCTCAATGTCCATCAACAGATGAATGGATAATGAAAACATATTGCATATACATAGTAAAATTTCATTGTGGCAAAGAAAAATGAAACTATGAAAGCTGTAAGAAAATGGATATAACTAGAAAATGTTGTATTATAAGCTAAGCAAATACTACACAGGCTGTATCTCAAGCACAAGCTACTTTCTAAGTTTTATATATGTGTATTCACCAGGAGTGAGTATGGGCAAAGGTCAGGACACGGACCATGAAAGAGGGGAAAACAAGGGTTTGAGAGGATTTTATAGACTACACTTGACTTGAAAGATAGAAATGAGAAGGAACAGACAGGTGGTCAGGAAGTGCAGAGAAATGGGGAGAGGAGCCAGGGGCTGGGAAAGAAGAAAATTAAGTATGTGTGAAAGTGGCCAGAAAACCTGTCACGTTGTATGGTGATCAGAAATAAGATGCACACAAATGGGTGCAATTGTCAAATTAGCTGAGAAACACTTGCAACTGTGTTCAGTCCCATAGAAATTCATGGTTGATGAAAGACTCAAATAGGGATTTGAAATCTTAGTATAACAAAAAATGCACAGGAAGGGATTCACAACTGGTTAGACACTGTAGAAGACAAGAATTTAAAATCAAATAACTATTTAAAATAAACAGAGGTGAAAAAAAAGCAAAAGACTAGAGAGAAATAAACACAGCCTTGGGATACATCACACAATAGCAATATGCTGATGTGTGTGCAAATACAGTCTTGGGAAGGGTGATATGAAAATATTAAAATGCGCAATTATCCAGATCTGTTGCAAACTACAAACCCACAGATCCGAAAGATCAATTAGCACTGAGAAATATGAAGTCTAAAGAAAACCCCACGAAGACACATGAACATCTAATTGCTTAAAAATCAACCCAGCCC
>JAQHUG010000078.1:5452407-5483328 GCA_028555095.1 Dicrostonyx torquatus
TGTCCCAGTGGAGGCCAGAGGAGGACACTGAATCCTCTGGAACTGGAACTACCGGTGATTGCAAGATGTGGGATGTAGATGCTAAGACCCAAACTCAGGTCCTCTGTAAGCAAAGTGCTCTCGGCTGCTGAACCATCTCTGCACATACGTGCAGCAACATACACCAATCTTCCTTCCTGAAATTAAACAGTGTTTATACTTTGAAATAGAAGCAAAATTTGCTGTTACCTTTTGCTGCCTACCAGATCACCCAAGAGTCCTCCACCACTGCGTCAGAGAAAGAGAAGTTGGTGTTTCCGGCAAAGCCACAAAAGGAATGGTAAGCTCCGACTTGCTCCAAGCTCAGCAAATACTTCGTAAACGCCAACTTTTTTTCAAATAATCCTGTATATGTTTGGGCCCCGCATCTTTTCCATGCTAAAACAGGAAAATGGGGTTTACCATTCCACGGCATGAGTTACAATGTCTGCTTTCAACTGGATGGACGTGCTTGCAGAGCCTGAGTATTCCCCCTACCTCCAACCTCCATTACCTCAAATCAATTTAAGTTAGAAAGAAATGCCTGACTCTCCCAACCCACACTCCCTCAGCTCACCTTTCAGAACGGTTGCGAGCATCAGTTTGGCTTAAAATTCAATGATGGAATGTCATGCTAGAGATGTCGGGTTTCAATCTCTAGGGTGGGGGATTATTTAGTCTGCTTCTCTGGGGAACATGTTCCATTTTATTTCACTAATCTGAAGTAAGCAACTCATCTTTCCACACCACCTCATTTTCGCTCCCTCCTCCGCACTGACGCGGGTTTGCTGTGGCTGCTTTCTTCATCCTCTCGAAGAGCGATTTCATCAACTAATTGAACGGAGTGCAGCAGAGCTGAAGACATACAACAATTTCACCAGCAATGCCAGGCACGTTATCAGTGTCCTGATCTTTGGCCTTTGCTACTTTCAAGAGGTGTCCCAGGGGAAATCTCTCCCTGGAATGTTAATCTGTTGCTTCTCTGACCTTCTACACATGTACCACATTATTATTACAACCCGCATGCTTCTCCTTTCACGCTATCATTTTGACAATGGAACCATCCGGCAATTCGTCTTTTGACTGGAAGGCTGGAACAAAGAGCATGGCAGCGAGCGGCATCAGATTGGCTAATGGTATTGTTTAAAATGCAATAACATTGCTCTTCTGAAATCCGCCCAGATTTCAAATGATATGTCGTGCCTGTGGGATGCGCCGTGACAATTAGCTACTGGTGATTCATCAAAGAGCCTCCGTGTGGGGATTTTCTGTTTAGCTTTTTGTTTCCACATGCTCTTGGAACATAAATTAGCCCTGGAACTGGATCGGTGTGGATTTATCACCCACGTTTCCTGCCTTTACCCTCTTTCTTCCTTCATCCGGCAGATGTTTGTCTCATCTACGGATTTATTGAAAGTGGTGTGAGGGTCTGAAAATGCTCAGTAAGACTGAAAAGCCAACTCTTAAAGACGGCTCAGATGTCAAATGTCACCTCCTCCTCATCTGGCCCTTCTTTAGACCACCCTATGGCATAGTCCCTTGCCTGCTAGTGTCCGCTCCCTTCATCTTGATTTATTTCCCCTTACCCTATTGTCCAGTTGGATGGAATATTTATTCCTGGAATAAATTGAAAGTAGCCTCCATGCTCCAGAAGTGAGACTTAGCAGTGGTCTGCTCACTGCTGTCCCTGGTGGCACCAGGTTCAGAGCAGGTGACCCTTGTATTCTTTTGAGAGGTGCTCAGACAAGAGAGATTATAAAGGAAGTCACAGGACATACAAAAACCAAAAAAAAGTTTATTTCAGGAACATGTGAGGAGGTGATGTCACACAGAACCATGTGACATGGATATGGTGATAGTCTGGGACAGAAATCAGGAGGAAAGAGTACATTAGGTCATTGGGAAAAACAAAACACGGCACGCGAACTTTTAAGGAAGCTGAAGTCATTGTGAAGGGCTGTGGACAAAAGGATGGGTTTTGGCTGCTGGGCTGAGACCCTGAGATGATTCAAGCACAGAAATGGTGCCTTCTGGTACGTAGGGATTATCTAGAGCGGCGGTTCTCAACCTTGCTAAGGCTGCGACCCTTTAATACAGCTCCTCATGCTGTGGTGATCCCCGACCACAAAATTATTTTTATTGCTACTTCATAACTATAATTTCTCTACTGTTATGAATCTTAATATAAATATCTGATACGCAACCTCTGATGGGGTCGAGACCCACAGGTTGAGAATCACTGGTCTAGCAGAGATGGGAAGATTTGAAGCTAATTAGCCTACCCACACATTGAAGGCAAGATCTAGTGAGTCCCCTGAGCAATCTATCCCATCCACAGTCAGAAAGAGTTTTATTGTTGTTTGGTTTTTAAATAAAAGTCATAATGTCAGGGATAGGAAAGGTGCTCAGCAGTTAAGAGCACTAGCTGCTCTTTCAGAGGATCTGAGTTCAGCTCCCAGCACCTACATGAAGGCTATCAACCATCTGTTACTCCAGTTGCAATGGATTGGATTCTATCTTCTAACCTCCATGGGCATGGCTGTACTTACATACCTACAGGCAAAACACTCATATAAATAGAATAATAATTAAATTAAGAAGTAATAATATGCCACAGAAATATTGGCAGTAGTCTTGACTCTTAGTAGATTCTCAAAAAAGATTAGTATCTTTTGAGTGGTTGAGACTCTCCCACGGATGCAGTCAGGTTCCTACTGAGGCGCATGAGCTGCAAATACCAGGAACAGTAGACATGTCTCTGTCATACCCACATGATGACCAAGGGGGGAAGCTATTAAATCCAACGTCCTGCGTCTCTATAGCTTGAACGTACTCTCTGAAGCATTTGAGAAATGTGCCATTAGGAAGCTGTGGTCCATTTTACGTATTTCCTGCTATGTTTTATATCTTGTCATCATATCCATGAGTATCAGCAGGAAGTAACCGATGCTTATTTTGAACTAGTCCATGTCAGAGGCCAGGAAGAACTAAAGCAACTGCAGATCGAGCTAAACCAAAGACTCGATAACAAGAGTTTCCTTCAACCAGCTGACACTGCGTGGTCTTGGGCATCCAGGCACACCTGTGTCTGTCTTCGAGCCCTTCGCGAATTACTATGACAAAGCCAGCAGACGACGCACGTCTCGTCAGCCCACTCGCGAAAGCCCCAAGCAGAGCCAATGTTGTGACCTACGCTTTCCTATGTTCAGGTGAGATAATGGAGTTTTCGTAGCATCCTTTAGCACCACGAAAGAGTTTTCAAGATTAACAGCACAGTAAGTGACTCTCCCAGCAGGTGGCAGGAAGTGCTTCAAGCTAGAGTAGGAAAGGCAGGTGAGGCGTCTCCCTTGGATGTTCCAGCAATGGCTCTTATTTCCCTTCTCTTCTGAGAAGATGACCAATCTTTCCTGGCAGATTTGATAATGACTGTATTGATGCAACAGCAATTTCAGTTGCTATGGAGCTCAATAATGCAATCTTAACTGGTAGATAGCATGGATCAGGAATGAACTCACGCAAAGATAAAGTTTGTGATCCTCTGGTTATATTTAAAATCCACCTTGTAATTGTTTTAAAGTTTTGTGGATTTCTTTCTTTTTTTTTCCCTTGTTTTTTGTTTGTTTTTCCAGACAGGGTTTCTCTTCTCTAACTCACTCTATAGACGAGGCTGACCTTGAACCCACAGAGATCTGCCTGCCTCTGCTGCCCAAGTGCTAGAGATTCATTTATTTTTATTTTATTTTATGTGTATGAGAGTTTGCATACAGGTGAGTGAGTGTGTGTGTGTGTATGTACGTGCGTGTGTACTGTGTGAGTGCCTGGTACCCACAAAGGCCAGAATTGGATCCTGAATGCATTCAGACTGGAGTTACAGATGGTTGTAAGCTATCATGTGGATGCTGGGAACTGAACCTAGGTCTCCTGCAAGAACAGCAAGTGTGATTAACCACTGAACCATCTCTCCAACTTCCTTCTTTTAATTTTTTTTGGAACGTTTGCTTTTCATCTCCTGTAATCTTCTGAAACATGAAGTAAAATGTTTGAGGACAAGGTGATCTCCAAATACTTTTCCCTAGCAATGGGAGGAGTTTCAAACAGAATCCTTGGGTTAGTGAGCAGTGACCTGGGGACTACTTGGAAAAGAAATAAATCGTGTCATGAGTTCAAGTTGAGCATCTCAAAGAAAGAAATGCAGAGGCTAAAGGAAAACATCAATGCCAGCTCCTCTCCTTCTTCCGGTCCTGGAAGGAATTTCACACCCATTTGAATTTGTCACAGTGGGTCACATGGCTAACAGAGCCTTCTTCGAGTGTGGAATTAAAGGAGATGGTTGCTGTCTTCAAAGACTATCAAGGGGAGCAAAGAGGAGTGCCATCCCCCAGCCTCAGGGGCTTTTCTTCCTAAGCACAAGCTTGGCCTTTCAGTTCTTCCTCCAATACTCACTTTGCTGAGTTATTGCTTTTAATCTCTATTGTTAGCTCTCTCTAAAGAAATCTGTTTTTTAAAAAATGTAACGGCACATCCCCAAGGGCCTTAAACTAGCATAGAAAGCTGCGAATTTCTGCCTCATCTCAATGCAAATGGAGTTGTTCAGACCAACTCTTCATTCGAGGGAGACAGACATACGGAAAGGGTTGTTTCGGCTGGCCCTTCTTCAGGAATGAACTAGAATTCCTCGATTTCAGTTTCCTGTTTCCCACTCAAGAAAATGTGTGAGGTTAAAAAAAAATCCGGGGGTGGGGGTAGACTTTGGAATTTGGCTCTTGCATGAGCATTTGGAAAGATTGGGAAGACAGAAGTGATACCAATATACAATGAGAGTTTGTTTTTAAAACCCTTAAGTCTCTGAATCATTAATTTATCCAGGGCTATGGTTTAAGACCATGTGTTCCTCCTCTATTCACGTGATAAAACTCATCCCCCCAAGGTGGAATCATAAAAAGCAACAAAAAGCAAAACAAAACAAAACAAAAAACATGGTGCTTCTGGGAGAAGCTTAGCCTGGGGGGAGAGAGGTGGTTCACTCTAATGAATAAGATTAAGTTTCACGTATGTGGCATCAGGTCTTTCCAACTCTTCTAGCCTGGTAGTACACACCAGAAGATACACAGTACCAGCCCTTACCTCATACCGTATTTGCTTGTACCTTGTCTTAAATGCCTCAGCCTTCAGAGCCACAATGCAACTTATACTAATCTATACTTTAAAATTACCAAGCCTATAGCATTTAATGCAGCAAAAGTGAATCAAGACAGTCAGCATATGCTATTTGAGCATCCCTTACATGTGGGCTATAGTTTTAAACTCTATCTAATCACAGTCATGTAGACTGGGCACTTGAAGATTCTCTGTGTACCTGTTTAGATCCAGGAATACCTGAGTTATCCATACAAGTCAAGTGTTGTCCCTAACCCAGGCTGTGGTTCTTACTTACCCTTTCATTTCAATGCTCTGTGATACGTCATTTTGTTTGTGTTTTAAAGTAAAACTTATCTGATGATCAGAGTGTGGAGCTAGCCACCAGTTAGTTAACCATAGAGGTCATGCAGTGGTGGCACACACCTTTCATTCCAGGACTCAAGATGGATGTCTGTGAGACGATCTCTGGGTTACACAAGATGGATACAGAGGGTAATGTAAGGTGGGAGGAGACAGGAGCTCAAAGCACTCAGTCGTCTGAGGACTTGTAGAGATAGGATACCCCATTCAGTCTGAGGATTTTGTATAGGTAAGACTAGTGGCTGGCTGCTCTGCTTCTCTGACCTTTTACCTTTCACTCCCTAGTATCTGACTCTGGGTTTTTATTATTAAGATCAATTAGAAATTGAGCTACACAATTCTTAACTTGCTATATGACTATGGTAAAATAATTGAGGTGGGAAAACTTTGTAAGGAATAAAAATCAAAACATATTGTAGCTTATATCTTTAAGGTCTAAAAGTACAAACAGTACAACACAGGATTTGCCAAGGTCTTCATGGACTATGGTGGTGAAAGATCAGGAAAAACATAGAAAGATCACCCCCAACAACAAATAGGAAGCCAGCCAGCCAGCTAGACAGACAAACTCAAGTCCCACAATCCCTTTCTGTGGACACACTCTTAATTTTCTTTAGATGGACTTCCCACTGGGCCTCATCTTTGAAAGACAGAGATAAACCTCTGGCTGTGTTTGTGAGAGAGTTTCTAGCTTGGGTTAATTGAGTTGGGAAGGACTCATCATGCATTGTGGGCTAAACCATCCCATGGGCTGGGATGCTGCAAGGCATTCAGAGAAGGAGCAAACCGAGCTGAGCATGAGAATTCTTATGCTTCCTGCATGTGAATGCAACATGACTAGCTGGCCGCGGGAGTTGGTACCAGGAAGTGGGGCTGTGGCTGTGATTCATAGGCCTTTGGTGCGTGTGCAAGAACATGGGGGAGTTTGGAGCATTGTGCTGCAGAAGTCCTAGGATGCAGTAAGAGGAACTTAGTCATACTGACAGGAGTTTCCAAAAACAAAATACAAAGAGAACTGTGGACAGCAAAGGCCCAGATCATGAGATTTTGGAGGGGGAAAAGAGATTTACACACAAACGGGCTAGAGGCCATTCACATTGTATTCTGGCAAAGATTCTGATTGCATTCCGCTTATGTCCTAAGAACTGGAGTGAAACTGAATCCAAAGATAATCAGCTAATTTGTTTGAAAGAGGAAACCTTTATAAATGAGAGCATTCAAGCCATGTCATGCTTTCTGCTCGCTGCTCCTACCCAGGTATAGAATGAGAGACAGCAACAGGCAAGGCAAAGAAGATGTGGAAAATTTACAGTCTGTTAGATAAGGAGAGAGTTCAAAGATCTAGGCTAGACAAGGCTGGTACTGGAAATGCAGTTTTAGTGCTTAAAAAGATTGAAAGGAAGAGAAACTTCCTGCACTACACTGGGACCATGGGAAAGGTGCCCTGAGGGCAAAACACCACCCGTCAAAGGTCCCATCTTATGAAACTCATCTGAAAGTAGAGATCCTAAAAGGAACACCAGTGGAGAGGCTTCCTGTTCAAAACCCACCACGTCGAGAAATACTCCAGAGCCAGCCTGCCTGGAAGGGACACGGAGGCTGATGCCACTGTGGTACCAAAGAAGCAGGCTGCATCTCCAACTGGCAGCAGAACTTAGCAGAAGCAACCATGCTACAATGGTTGTACAGAAATGATGGGTGCAAGAGTAAAGGAGTCATAGAGGCTTGTTCCAATGACCCGGAAACCTTATTAAACCAATCAGTATCTCTCGGGGCTGAGTTCCTTGAAAAGAAGACCTAAGTGGCCATAGTATGAGCTATGAAGGTGAAGCCTAAGATACATTGGAGATTCCAGAATGTTTGTGAAGCCAGGGCCATGAGACACTCACCAAGAAGAGCTGTCTGAACTCAGTGGAGATGACCCAAGAGAGGTTTTGTGCAGTGCAGTGCAGTGGCAGAGCTGCAGGAGAAGGGCTTTACAAGCCCTCTGTGGCCAAGATGATTTCGTCAAAAGCCCCATGGAAATGTAGGATTGATGTTGTTTTTTTTTTTTTTTTTGCTAGGTTTTAGTCTTACCTTGGTTCAATTTTTCTTTGTCATGCTTCCTTTCTTCTCTTTTGGGATGAGGATGTTTATTCTGTGCGATCATGTCATGGAGGTATACAAGTTGTTTGTATGTTTGTAATCTGGGACCGTTTGTTAGTCTCCCAGCTGCCCAGACCCAAATAATCGCCCACAAAGTATATCAATTACAACACTGTTTGGCCCATGGCTTAGGCATATTTCTAGCTAGCTTTTACAGCTTAAATTAACCCATTTCTATTAATCTGTGTATCACCACGAGGCTGTGGCCTACCAATATGGTTCCAGCATCCTTCTCCTCTGACAGTTACATGGCGTATCTTTGACTCTGCCTACTCTCTCTATATCTCTATTCAGATTTCCTGCCCGGCTTTACTCCACTAAGCCATTGGCTGAAACAACTTTATTCATCAACCAGTAAAAGCCCACTCTATGCAGAAGGACATGCCACATCAGATGTTGTAGAGGCTCAGTGTCAAAAACAGCCGGAACTTTGCACCTATAACTCTGAAGACTATTGGACTAGTTAAAGACTATGGGGACTTTTGAAGTTGAGCTAGTTGTATTTTACATTATAAGAATGTCATAAGCCTGTAGGGGAAGTGGGGATAGGCCTGTCACACCTTAAAAGTGATACTTTGGTTATCAGTTTGACAAGAAGTGGACTTGTAGTGGTTAATATTGTCAACTTGTCATGATAAAGAATCACCTAGGAGTTTAAAAAAGAAAAAAAGGCCTCTGAGAAAGTTTGTAGACTGGGCTAATTGAAAGAGGAAGTATCCCTTAACTGTGGGTGACACCGTTGGCAGGGCTGAGTGCCAGAATTCCCCTCTGTTTCCTGACTGCAGATGCCATTGACCAGCTGCCTCAAGCCCCTGCCGCCATGACTTCCCTGCCATAGGGAACCGACCTCTCAACCTCTCCAGAAAAATAAAGCCTTCCTTAGGAGAAGTGAGAAAAGTAACCGATACAAGTGATAAGGAACATCTACCATACCACAGAGACCATATTTATCCCTTACCACTGCTGTAGCAAAGCACTATGAACACAGTGCTTGAAAACAACCCATTTCTTCTTATAGTTCTGGAGATCAGAAACCAAAACAAGGTCCTATGAGGTCAGAACTGAGTCTTCACACAGTCACGTCCCTCATACAAGATGTTCGGTAGACTCCATTCTTTGACATTTTCCAGTATCTATAGGCTGCTTACATTCCTTTCCTCACCCACGTTTTTACACCCACTCCCAGTTTGACCCTTCTATTCTTGCTCTCCTCTAATCCAGCCTTAAGTATCCATTCTACTCTTCCTTCCTTGGGAGATCCAGCCTCCTCCCCTCAGTGGGATTTGGGGAATCTCTAATGTATTAGAAATATGTCCCCTAATACAATTTCATTGAAATGTGGGCTGCCTGCAGGTTGTCTTGGGCCTTATACTCCACTAAAAGAAACCCACAATTATAAATCCATATAAGAAAAGCCCTTCAGTACTCTTCAGTTTCTATCAAAATACCTAAGAAGCAAGACTCTTACTTATTATTAAGCTTATGTCACTTGCATGAGAAGGCAAGATCCATGAAGTACAACCTTAATCTCATTAGGTAGCTGAATATTAACCTGAATGATCTCTCTGAGGTCTTAAGAAATTGTAATTAGGCACTCAGTGCTTTTCTGTAAGCCAAGTTTTATCTTTGTACCACATTTTACTGACAATGCTTATTTCTCTAGATTAGTCTTCTATTTGCGGTAGTCAATAATTTTCAAACTGTTCAGTTACAGATGCCAGACAGCGCCTCTAGCCCCAGGTGTTGATGGAGTTTTTCTATCCTGCCGGCAGCTCCCAAATAAGCACATCGAGGCTTAATATTAATTACAAATGCTCGGCTGATAACGCAGGCTAGTAACTAGCTAACTCTTACCTTTAAATTAAATTACCTACACTTTGCCATGTGGCTTGTTACCTCTTCCTCTTCTCAATATGGCATGTCCGTCTTGCTTCTCTCTGCATCTGCTTGTGGTTCCCCTGACTCTACCTTTCTTCCTCCCATGATGCTCTCTATGTCAACCTGTCTTGCCCAATCTCATCCTGCCCAGCTATTGACCAATCAATTTTTCATTAACAATGAAAGCAAAACATACTTACAGTGTACAAAGTGTTGTTTCACAGCAACCAGGTGTGGTTTTGGTTTTAGCAAGTTCATTGAGCTCACTAAATAAATATTCTCCTTTACACATCAGTGTACAATGGCATTAAATTTCTATTTTATTCCATAATAAGACTCTTCCTCCCACTAGGGTCTAAGAACATGTCCTCCTTCTGTTGACCTGACCCTTGTACAAGCACTCATACACACATATGCAAAAGCCAAAGCAGGATTTCAAATGTCTTTTTTCTCACTATCTGACTTACTACCTTGAGACATGACCTGTCACAGAATTATCCAACTAGTCAGGTTGGCTAACAAGTCTTGTATCCACCTGCCTCCATCTCATCCCAATTCAGGGATTAAGGTGTTCCCAGATTTTTATGGGCTGGGGATTTGAACTTAGGTCTTTAGGTCCTCATATTTATGAATATATATATATATATGTTCATAATATATATAATATAATATGAAATATAAATCGGTAGTATATAATAAATTCTAGCTTATAGTAAACACCCTGAAGAGTGATGCACACAGCTAATTCTCAAATGTGAGAAATATTGACCGCTGGAACATGGAAAGACTGTAGTCACTGGTAATTTGGAGAGGGTAAGTGTGATTTTGGACTAGCTCTACAACTCACAGGTTATGAAACCAGGTAGAGATAGCTACTTAGCATCTCTGAATTTTGGCCAGTCCACCTGGAAGGTCCGGTGCAGACCATGGTATGGAGGACTTGCACAGTAAATGACATATGAATGATAATGAAGGCTTTGGAGCCTGTGTTGGTGTCTCTGGAATAAAATTCTACTTTCATTGCTTACTGTCTGAACTGTAGGCAGACAAGAAATGTGCTTTAGAGTCAACTGTTGTGTCTTGCATTGAGTTAGTGGCATTTATGTCATAGGGTTATTAGGAGAATCAAATAAACACTATGTATAAATGGGAGCAGCCATGAGGGCCAGGGCCTGATGCATAGACTATGATCAAAAACTGTTTAGTCTTCCTTGAAGACGGAGTGAAACCATTTTGATTAGATGTAGAATTCTCAAGATTTTCCTTGATGAATTATAAATGGCATGGGGATAATTTATAAGTGACAATTAATTGGCCAAGAAACAAAAACATTGTCAGAGTGATATTGAAGAAGTTGATGATGGACATTGGGGGCTACTGGTGACAAGCTTGGCTTCTGCTAGGTGTAATGGTGCACATCTGTAATCACAGCCCTTGAGAGACTGAGGCAGGTGATCATAAGTTCACGGCTGTATAATAAGACCCTGTCTCAACAAAATAAAAAATATGGTTTTCTGAAGTTAAAGGAGACAATTATTTCATAAGAACACACCTAATAAATGAGTCTTTGAAGGTCAACATTGTGTCTAAATACTTTCTATTTTTTTTTATTGCTTCCCATAACAAAATGGCAGAGAGCTGATCTAACAGATTGTACATCATCATTCAGGGTCGACTTGACACGTGGTTGCTCTATAAAATCTAATACCATATTTTCTTTAAGTATTTTCTGTTCTTCTTAATTGAAGCTAAAAGACAGCTCCAATGGCTTCACTCACAAGAAATTGAGTGGAAGAAGTCACATATTCATTCTCTATAAAAGGATAGACTAACGAATAACAAAGTATCTTCCATTTTCTCTTTTTCTTTTTTCTTTTATTTTCATTTCAAGTTTGCTCTCTCAATTTCCTTTTGCAATTTTCTAGATGAGAGAATATCTTGGAAAGCAAATTAAGGCTTTAAAATTTAGGTGATTAAATGAAGTCACTCATTCTTGGTAAGCAAAACAACATGCATTATTGATTTGGGGACTGAGCTGGCGGCAAGTTGATGTGTGAGTCACCAAAGTGCTCCACATGGACAGGTTGATGCGGCGAGGAGGGCAACCAATTTGCATCTTGCCAATTTATTCCAGTGATGTTTCAGTTCTCCGCTTGGAACTGCAGCCTACGTGGGTACCCAGCTTGCCTTCTCATTAATTTGGCTCTGAATTCTACTCCAAAATCTGTAGGCCACCGAAATACATGAGAGAAAAAAAAATCTGCAAATGTGAGTCTTCTAGGGAAAGCAATTCTAAAGGAAATACTCCTCAGGAAATGCCTGCCGTTGGGTTATTAAAAAGTGCTTCAGGTTAACCAGCAGGAAGGCATTAGAGAGACAGCGGCTTTTATGATAAGCACAGTAATTAGGCTGGGTCAGCTGGCCCTCCATTGAGTGCTGTGATTGAATCCACTAATTTTATGGTGTTCTTTTTCCCAAAGCATTCCCCTAGCTAGGGAGGACAATCTTGTCAGATAGAGAATAAAATCTTCCTCAGACCACAGGGGTCTTAAGTTGGCAATGCTTCTTCCGATCACCTGGCATTACTGGGGTGGCTGGGGGCAAGAATGAAGAATTTGATAAGAATTTCTAGGATAAAAGATTACCAGGAATGAATGTGCTAGGCTTGGAAGAAAAATAGCTCAATAGATTGATTTGTCTCTATTGCTTTTCCAAATATTTAATAAAAATTAAACTCCCCCCACCCCAGGGCTTAAGTCTGCAGACTACAGCCCTCTGAATTAATGCATCCCCCAGTGTCGTGTGTAAGGACAAGACAGGCTCAAGAGATGTCACACTCCTCTACTGCCAAGAGCAGAAAATCTAGACATTGGAAAGCAAAAAGAAAGGAAATGCCAACAAACTAAAACACAATCCCTACTTCCCTGGGCCAGTTTCCTCTTTTCTGAAGCCAGGTCTGTGTGGTATAGGCCTACTTCAGGTGGTTCCTTACTGGATGAAGGAAATCATGACCACATGTGATGAACTAAAACGCAGTATGATGACTCTACCATAAACGTGCTGCTACTGACACTGAGCGAGAATGGGCTATCTCCTAGCATAGATGCCCCTTTTAGGGCACCGCTTTTCTCGAGCAATGGCTCTATCAGCCGTCAAGGAAAGTCAGTAGCAAAGAGTCAGCTCAAAGATGGTGCCTGTGTTAGCTGGTAGCCGGGAAAGCTGCAGGAAGTCGGAGAGGAGTCTATTGGGTAGCAAGAGGGGGAGGCTTTAGGGTTCTTCATGTATGCAAAGGTCACCATTATTCCTCTTTCCGCACATTCCTAGGGAGCCGGTTATGTTGTCTTCATGGGGTTTGGTGTTCCTTAAATCAAAAGCTCATTGATTAGATTTGCCACTTCCTTCAGTGTTCGTCCATGCTTGAAAAGCTGTTGCAAACCCCTACCAAAAAAGAATTCAGGAAGACTTTTTTCTTTCTTTCTTTCTTTCTTTTCCCCTCCCTCCCTCCCTCCCTCTCTTTCTTTCTTCCTTCCTTCCTTTCCTTTCTTCCTTCTTGCATTTTTATCAAGAGATGCAGGGATGGTTCAACATACAAGAATATGTCAATGTAATCCACTATATAAACAAACTGGAAAAAAAAACCCACATGATCGTCTCATTAGATGCTGAAAAAGCCTTCAAAATATAACATCTCTTCATGATAAAGGTTTTGGAGACAGCAGAAATACATAACGAAGGCAATATACAGCAAGCCAACAGCCAATATCAAACTAAATGTAGAGAAACTCAAAGTGATCCCACTGAGATCAGGAACAAGACAACACTGTCCACTCTTAGCCCCAGATTGCGTATTTGGCCAACACCCGTACCCCAGTGGTTTCTCTTCTGCTCTGAAAGAGACTATGAGGTTGGTCTAAGACACTCATGGCTTGACCATGGGTCAAATCTTCTCTATACAACCGTTCTGCTCAGGGCTCTTTGTTTCTCCAATGTTATGACATGATGGAAGATCCATCACCTGGGCATCTAATCCCCATGCTCTCTTAGAAGGATTTAAGAAAGTTGAGGTCTTAAGTTTGGATACAGTTCCTACCATTCAAGATGCCCCAAAGTGGAGTGATATCTAGCTCAGCTCACCTTAGAAGACTCATTATGATTTATCTCTGTGAGATGCACTCCATATTTCAACCCCTCCTGTGAGAAGGGTTTCTATTTTAGCTTCACCAAATTACTGTGAGAAAATCATGGATTTTGCAATCAAATACATATCTGTGGCAGATGTATTTTCAAAGATGCTGATGAAAGAGCGTCTTCTAAAATCTTAACACTTCCTTATGAAAAGGCAGAATCTAGTTATTTTCCATTCAAGGTCATCAGGCTACAACTTGCTCATAACTAACAGGGTACAAGAGACACTGAATGCCTTCTGAGGCTGATTCATAAAAGTACTGATGCTTCTGATTCTTTGTCACTACTCTCATTCTGGGCATCCTCATTCACCACGCGAGAAGATGAATAGCCCTGAGTCTGTCATGCTGTTAGACAGTCCAAAAGCTTGCACAGAAAGACCTCATCCAGCATTGAGCTTTATGAAAAAAGTGGGATGCCCAGCTGGGCTCCAGCTGTTCATTTCCAGTCAAATTAGGCTGCAACCCCAAGAACAGAAACATCAGAGCTGTCTCTTGAGCTTTACCAGAGTACTTAATCAACAAAATAGATTTAAAAAAAAAAAAAGTCCTACAGGGTCTGGAGAGATGGCTCAGCAGCTGAGAGCATTTGCTATTCTTCCTAGCGGTTCAATTCCCAGAACCTGTATCACAACAATCTGCAATGCCAGTTCCAGGAGTTCACATATCCTCTTCTGCCTTCTACAGGCAGCAGGCATGCATGTGATGCATAGATAAACATGCAGCCAAAGCACACACACATATAACATAAAAATTAAAGAAGAAAATATAGCATTGTTTCATACACAGAGGTAACCATGGCCCAAATTTAGTGTCACCTACAGATTTACATGATGAAAGCAAATCAATATGATGGCTTAATAGGTGAGACCTTTGGGTGATTATTGAGTCATAAAGGGAGAACACTCACAAATGGGATTAGGACCCTTATCAAAGAACTAGTTACCCCTTGCACCAAATAAGGAAACCAAAATAACCTATAAGAAGATGCAAGCCCTCACCAGGGACTCAGCTGTTGGCCCCTTGATCCTAGACTTACCAGCCTTTAGAAACATGAGAAATACTTGTTTTTTGTAAATAATCTTATTTCTAATATTTTTGGTAATCTAAATGAACTGGCCATTCACTAAACAATGACTGGATTAGTCTGCTCAGGTTGTGTGTATTAGTCGGGGTTTTCTAGCAAAACAGAACTTACAGAATGAATATATACATATGAATATAGTATATATAATTATATACAAAAAAACTTACAGAATGAGGGGATTTATTAGATTAGTTTGCAGGCTGTGGTCCAGCTAGTCCAAAAATGGCTGTCTCTATCAATGGAAGGTACAAGAATCCGGTAGTTGTTTTGTCCATGAGGCTGGTTGTCTCAGTTGGTCTTCAGAAGATGCCGGAATCCTGAGGAAGTAGGCAACCATGCCAGCAAGGAATAGACTCGCCAGGAAAAATGAGAGCAAGCAGGCAGAGAGCTTGCTTCCTTCTTCCAGGTTTTTTCTATAGGCTTCTAACAGAAGGTGTGCCCAGACTAGAGGGGCGTCATCCACCTCAAAACATTTGGATTAAAAAATTTATCTTCTCACCTCAAAAAATACAGGTTAAAAGTGGGTCTTCCTGTATCAAATGATTTAGTTAAGAAAACCATTCCTCGCTGGTGTAGCCAGCCATTTGGGTTCTAGCCCGTTCCAGATGTAGTCAAGCAGACAACCAAGACTAGCCATCCCAGGCTGCATCACCAAGCAGAGGTGACTCAAACAGCACAAACTTGTTTCCTTAGATTTCAGGAAGCACCATGACAGGTACGATTGAGATTGCTGCACGTTTGTCGTTGATGAGGATTCTTTTCCTGGCTCACTGATGGTCGTCTTCCACATTCCCAGGTGTCCTTCTTCAGCAATGTACACGAGCATGCAGCACGTCTAGTGAGGACACCATATGATTGGATAATGAGATGAGACCATCATCACTCATGTGATCACTTAAACTTATTTTCTTAGAAGCCTTGTCTTCAAATATGGCCATACTCATGGAGAAGGCTTCATATGGAGGGAAAATGAATTCGGGAAAGCATGTCAGCACTCAGTCCCTAAGAACCCTTTAGTTTAAATGGAAGTTTTACCACTGTAAAATTTATTTAACCAGAGTGTGATGGCTATGATTGGTTGTCAACTTGACTACATCTGGAATTAACTAAAATCCAAACATGGAGGTCACACCAATGAGGGAATTTTATTTATTTATTTATTTATGTTATTTATGTTATTTTTTGCTTAATTTGAAGAAGAAAGATATACTTCTAAACTGGATCTTGAGGTGAGAAGACACACTTTAATCCCAGCCACACCTTCTGCTGGAAGCCTATGTAAAGGCGTAGAAGGAAGCTTTTGTTCTTTGCCTTCTTGCTTTCTCTTTGCTAATAAGCCCATTCTTTTACTGGCACTAGAACCTACTTCTTCTGATTCCAGTGTGTGTGTGTGTGTGTGTGTGTGTGTGTGTGTGTGTGTGTGTGTGTGTGTGTATTTGCATACATACCTACACGATTTACACTGAGTAATTTACTTAATGTCTTTGATCTTCAAATTTATTTTTGATCTTTAAATTTATTTTGGGTAAACACAGACACAGTAATCTAACACGAGAGGTGTTGTGGGAGTTACAAAACTGTTTTTATTATAGGGCTACAAAGAAAACAGTATTCAAAAGGAACACACAGCCTTCCTGAACACCAGACAGGGTGGAAGCCTCAGTGTGCCACTGCTCTGCTCCGGGAAGATCTGAACCAGCTTGCGTCTGCTCTGACTTCCCAAGACAGTGAGGGTACGTCTCTCTGCTTCTTAGGCTTAGCAGTGCACACGTAGCACTTCAGACCATGTCCAAAGGGCCGGTACCCCAAAAGCTATTGACTAAATGAATTCCCACATCAATAATCCTAGCTCACCAGACTGAGAACTAAAGAAGAATGTGCCTGAATATTTTATTCAGGTCTAGGAGGAGACAATGACAAATTTAGACACGTTTGGTAGCATGGTCAAATGCTGCACACCTGTAGAAACTCTCATGCTGCAGCAGGTTGGTTTTCCCTTTGACTGCTGGCCTCCGCCACTAAAAACAGGCAATGCTTCAGAAATCTTGTCCTCATTTCATGTACGGGGTACATCTCTCCGCTGGGATGATTTCCTTCTTCTCATTTTTCCCTTGATTCCCTGATGTGAGAGACATTAAACAGAGACTCACACAGCCACCTAATGATGTATAAAACTACGCTACACTCTGAAATGGTGGTAATTTATACACACCAGGAAACTGTAGGCTGGAACAGCATAGTGAAGGGAGGCAGCTAGTGCCCAGGCTCTTCGTTCACTCCAGTATAGGTCAAGAGACAAACAACTTCAAAACACAATATCTCAGTAGCTGAAGTGAGCAAAACATTCTAGGGCTGCTTAGTAACCAAAGCATAGAGGATCCAGACCTTCATGAGTGTTCAGGTGAAATCGTACAGGTGAGCCCCAGTGATGGGCTTTCTTTTAGAATACATGGGCAATGAGGAAGAATTGCTGGTTTTGTTTTGGTTCATTCATTTATTCATTCATTCATTTTCTTTCTTTCTTCTGTTTTTTGAGACAGGGTTTCTCTGTGTAACTCTGGAACCTCTCCTGGCACTAGCCCAGGCTGGCCTCAAACTCAAAGAGATCCAGCTGTGTCTGCCTCTTGAGTGCTGGGATCTTTAAAGTCATTCACCACCATCTCACAGCTTGTTCCAGATTTTAAGGATAATTGAAGGGCTGGGAATATTGTTCAGTTGGTGGGTACCCATCTATCATGTATAACATACTGGGATGGAGCCACATAACACATAATGGAGAACTCAGGAGGTAGAAGCGTGAGAATTTGAAGTTTGAGGTCATCCACAGCTGTAGCATGAATCTCAAGTCAGCCTTGGCTATAAGTGACTGTCTCAAATAAAAGAAAACAGAAAGGAGAGGCATACAAATGGCAAATACACACATGAAAAGATGATCAACATCTGATTATTGGGGATTATAAATTAAAACATACTGAGATGCCTCAATACACCTGTGTTAAACTTCAAACTTCTGACCAAAACACTGGAGAAGATGGAGTAACTGGGACACTTTCACAAGTGTTGGAAGGTATTGGAAGACATGGCTGCCTGGGAAAGGTTGCAGTCTACCACAGTCTGGGTGCTTTCTGTAAGCTCAGCACGATAGGAACTCCCTCCCTCCCCAGCAAAGCTTCCTGCTCTATAACCCTACCTGGAGGATGACTCTAGGCACAGCATGCCTAGCTTATTTCAAGGGTGACTCTTGACACAATTCCCTGCAAACACTCTTCCCTTGATGACCCACATGGTAATTAGGCAAGTGCTCTAGCTATTTTGATAGGACCCTATTGCCACATACAAAGCCTTGTGATGGAAGTGTGTCAGTTAATGCAAATTAAGTTTTGTCCCCAGGTTCCCCAATCCTATATATTCCTTATCCTCTGGAATAAAGTTGAGCTGATTCACCGAAGTCTGTCTTCCAGAGAAATGTCTCTGTCTATGCTCATGGGCCATGTACAAAGCATTCCATTGCCACTACTCCCTCTTGCTTTCTTGACCTGGTTGGTGGTCAACAGGCAGAGAGGAAAAGAGGACCCCCACACATTAGACATGCAAAATGAGACCATCCTTCAGGAAGACAGTGACTTCTTAAACTTAGCTTAACTTAAACTTCTCTTCCCATGTGACCTAACAGTAGCCCTTCTTAGGATTTATTAAAACAATTGAAAATCTATATGCATCAATGTAAAATTCTGTACTCAAATATTTATGAGGTATTCATAATTGCTAAAATATAAGAATAACCAAGGTGCCATTCAATAGGTACATAAACTGTGGTACATCTATACAATGAAATATTAACTAGTCTTTGAAATGAGATAGGCTATCATTTCAAGAAAATATGTGGAGACAACTTAAATTCATATTGTTTTGTGAAAGAAACCAATCTGGTTACAGGTGTATAACATTTGGTCCCAACTATATATAACTATATACGATCCCAACTATATATCCTGAAAAAGAGTAAATCACATTGACAGTGTAAAGAGGTTTGGGGCAAACAGGCAGGGAGATGAATAGAGGCAACACAGGATTTTTAGGCCAGTGAAACTACTCCGGATGTTACAATAGTAGGAGAGATACATGGCTTTATATTGGTGCAGACCCATAGAATGTACACAACAAAAGTGAACCCTCATGTGGACAGCGGCCTTTGAGCAGCAACAATGTGTGAGCATTGGGTCTAAGATCCAAACACACGTCTTATCTCATGGGAGATGTTGATATTGGCGAGGCTATGCCTCTTTAGAAGGGGAATAAACACATGGAAAATTCCTTGAAATTTTCATTCAGTGTTGCTGTGCTTCTAACAGAACTTTTAAGAGTAGTTTCTCTTAAAAATGAAAAAGCCAGTTTGACGCCACTCCTCACTGTTTCGTTCACTTGCCATGGTTTATCTCTTGGAAGCAGGACAGACGATCATTGCTGATGGTGATGCAATGTCTTAGACCAAAACAAGGAGGGAAAGCATCCTTCCATGGAGACCCAATGTTTACTTCGTTTCTCTCCCTCCAAAAGGGTTTTATAAGCTGAAACATTCTCAGCTGTTTCAGGAAGTTAGCCTAAACATTTCTCTAAGTAACATGGTCGAAGTTCTGCCCTTTGGTCTGGAAGTTCGGAACCTTGTGTTGTCATTGTTCTGTGAGATGGAGAAGACTGTGGTGAGGGAAGGGGAAGATGAAAGGTGACTTCACAGCCTGTCCATTAGCCAAGGCACCCTCTTCAGAATCAGCTGACCGCCACAAGGTCTTCTGTCATGGCTGCGCCGTTTACATCAGCACTGAGTCTGAGCAGAGGATGCCATTTAGCACTCCCTGTCTTCAAACACATCCGTTTCCTTCTGGTGGGAGTGAGAGAGAATGCCAGAAGAAAGGAGCTTTTAGATATGGAAGATCATACGGGTGAGCACATAAAAACAGATTTGTATGTGTGCTTAGCATGCAATTGGAAATTTTGCATGGCCAGGCGATTTCTTTAAGGTTTCACTGTCTCATTACCATTGATTTTTACTTCTAAAGCACTGAAGAAAATTATAACAAAAAAAAGAGGAAAGGTTTACTTACTACAGAGGTTCATGTTTTTGTGGTGAATTCTGTATTCTGTACACTTAATGAGAGTGCTGGCACCCAGGATTTTGTCCCTTCCAGGATATAATCACGAGTTCTTAGTGTGCTCTCTCATCTGAACAGAAACATATTGGGGAGCAGACCTAAGGCAGGGCGACCTCTAGTCCCAGTTTACCTAATTTCTGTTTGCATTCCCGTATATCCTCATCTAGCACGGGGTGTGTGACATCAGCACCGGACTTTGCTGTGGTCATCAAGGCATCTGTGTGTGCTCTCTAGGTGGATGTCGAAATTCTTGGACATCCCAAAAGAAGTGGTTCCCTAGGCTACACTCTCCATCGGTTCTGAGAGAGTACAAAGTAGGTTGTCCCCACATCTAAACTCCCATCTCCCATGGCTTGCTAACCGGATGGAATGTGGGAGAAATAGCAAATCGTGTGGTAGGTACATTATTGAATACAAACTGGGTTTCACGAGCCTGTGCCTTTGTTCTCTGCTTCCTGGAGTTAGAAACCTCTCAGGTCTGCCCAGAAGGACTGCCTAGCAGAGATGCTAATGAGTGAAACCGTTCTACGGATAGATTGGCTCTCCCATCCTTGCCGCCTTCTTTCTCACTGTGTGCGGAGAGCGACTCACCATCACTGTTCAGGATTTAGGAAAACCCCAGGAGCCTTTGAACTTCTCACTCACTAACAGGTGACTGACATCCCACAAAGCCATGGTGAATCAATAGTCTCTCTCCAAAGCGGAGATGCACAGCTTTACCAAGTGGCTGCTGGGAGCATTTAAATTCTGAAGTCCCATTGCAGGTTTTCCACAGGCATGAATGGGAAAATAATGAGGACGAAATGTAGTCTAATGTGGGGTGGTTTCTATCAGAACGAGGGTAGCAAGCATAGAGAGGGTCGACTCTAGCCTCAGAGGGCTTGTCTGTAGGGGGCAGCCAGCACGGTCCCTTTCAAGGGTAAAGATAAGGGGGTGAGCTGTTGAGCAGAGAAGAGCCATGAGAGGATAAAAGGTTGCACATTTAAAGGCTGATTCAAACCAGGTCTGATAGGCAACTGGAAAACGCGTGATCCAGGGAGCAGAGGAGAAAGGACCTCAGCCTCCTGTCTCCCTTGCCAGCGCGCTTTTATCCACAAGATACCTTTGCTTCTCTCCAAACACTGGGGCACGAAAATCATGTTTTCATTCTCATTGGCCATGGGGACAGCAACATCTTTGATCTTCAACCTCCAGAAGCAGCTGCCTAGTGTTGTACTTCAAAGTGTGATTTTCTGACTTAAGGGCATTTTAATAAAGAGGTCTCCAAGACCCCGTTGCCTATCGTCGGGAATCATAAGGAGCTGTGTGGCTCATCGGGGCGCACAATGCTAGGATCACAAGGAAAACTTTACAAGGGGGAAAAAAGCCACCGCGAGAGGCAGAGAGTAGCTTTTCTACCATTTTACTGGCCTTTGTGGGGCCCGCCCCTCTAAACATTGTCCCTCTCCTTACATCCGGGCTACGATTCAGAGATCAGTTACACCATCAGAGCTGGGCCTTCCATTCTTTTTAGTTTGGTTGTTTTGTTGTTGTTGTTGTTGTTTGTTTGTTGTTTGTTTTGTTTTTCAAGATAGGGTTTCACTGTAGTTTTCGTGTCTGTCCTGGAACTAGCTCTTGTAGACCGGGCTGACCTCGAACTCACAGAGATCCGCCTGCCTCTGCTTCCAGAGTGCTGGGATTAAAGGCGTGCGCCACCACCACCTGCGAAGTCTTCCATTCTTAAGGACACACCACTAGTATGGTGTGGCAAAACTTCCATTCCTCTTTTTTATCACATGGGAAACGGCCACACACACACAGAAGCTATTTAAGTCAAGAATGGCTGTCTCCTATTAGGGAAGATGGTTTCCCAGCCAGTCGCCAGATCTGTGCCTTGGGACCTATGGGACAAATAGCAGATGTTTTCTTTCCCCAAAGTTCCATTAGGTATGAAAGAGAGAGGATAATATAAACTTAACAACCTTAACAGCCTGCTTGGGGGAGAGCAAAGCTTCAGAGAACCCTAAAAGAAGAAAAGCTCTGACTTCACTAGAGACGTTCACGGTCGCCAACAACCAAATCTAAGTTGCGAAGCATTTAAACCATTTCAAATATTGCCAATACATCAACATTTAAAACACACAAGGCAAGTCTTAGGTGTTCGTATTCGTGGTTTGCTGTTTAGCCAGAAGTTTTTCTAGTTTGTTGATTGGATTTTTTTTTAAGACAGGGTCTCACTGTAGCTGTGGGTGGCCTGGAACTCAATATGTAGATCAGGCTGGCCTCAAGCTCAGAGAGATAGCTCGCTAAGATTAAAGGGGCCACGACGTACTGCTGACCTAAGGTTGAAATGAAACGTTCGCAGCAATTGACTAATAGCTACTTTCTGCAGCAAAAGCACTGACAGAAACTTCAAGCAGAAGTCACCTGCCACTTCGCTTCACCACGCCTTAGTCACGCGCCCTTTTTCTTGCTCTTTCTCTACAGGTTTTCCTGCCATGCAGCTTGCCCACCGCCCTCCTTCTTTGACAATAAGTTTAAGACACCCTGAGTTCTCAGCTTAAGAATTGTCCCTTTGGAAAAGAGCTTCCTTTCCCAAGCCACCATCTGAGAATCGAATGGATTAAACTGCATACTTAATAGTCTACAGTTCCAAAAATATCATTTTGCTGAGTTTCTCCTTAAGTCAGGATCTAATCAAAAGTCACTCATTTTGTTTAACTGTCCTGTTCTTTGGTCTCTTTAATTTGCAGTCCTGCACTTGATGCTATTTTTTTCTCTCATGTCACTGAGTTTTTTTTAATTTTTAAAAATTTTATTTATTTTATGTGTATAGATATTTTTCATTCAAGTTTATCTATATAGCTGATGCCCTCAGACATCAGAAAAGGGCATTAGACCCCTAGAACTTAAAGTTACAGATGGTAATGACCTGCTTTGTGGGTGCTGAGAATCAAACCCAAGTCCTCTGGAAAAGTAATCCGTGCTCTTAACTTCTGAGTCATACCTTCAGCTCCTATTGAGATTTTTGAAAAATCTTGAGCAGTTGTTTGAGGAATGGCTTACAACCCAGAGTCATTCATTTATTTCCTTTGGTTTACATGGAAGTTAGGGTTTGTGAAGAATGGCTTTGTGTCGGCAAGTTCATGTTCTTGCTACTGCTTTGCTTTGTCAGTGCAAGAACCCCAGCTCCCACGCTCATAGCACTAAAGGGAAGAAGGCATAGTTTACTCTGGGGCTGCTTTGAGTGACCATGGCCCCAGAACACAGATGTAGGTAACTCCAACTTCTAACATGGAGCAGTTTCATAATATTTTATAGTTTCACAGAACACAGAAATTCATAAAACAAGGCAAGTTGAAAAATGCATGGGCGGTTCCAGTGAGATGGGGGAAGTTTCTCTACAGGCCTCAGATGCTATCTCACCACAGCCTATAATGTTTAGCTTGGTGGAAACTAATGGTCGGGTAGGCTCATAGACATCAAAAGGCTTTTTATCTCTTAGGCCCAGGATATTAGTTCTGGCACAGAGATGGGCAAAACACGGTTGTTCCAGGGGCTAAAGCTAGCCAAGATAAGGTAATTAGCCTTGGACCTGCAGCATCCTAACCTTTCCACAGTGCTGCTATTCTAATCTCTACAGACACAGCTTCTTTACAGGAGCTCCTGTTCACAGCATCCGCAGGCCCATAATGTCCACTTAAGTCATTACCATTACGGAGGCTACATCTGTACCCTTAGTTAAGCTAGGGTCTGAGAAGCTTCCCTTGTAAAGGGGCCTTTGTTCCCTTTGTAGTCATCAGTAATCTGAGATATAAAACACCAAGAGCAGGGAGGTTCCTTGCCTTCTTGCAAGATAGAATAATGCACTTTTAACATACCAATGTCCAAGTGCCTAGAACTTGTTAATAGGCTAGCTTATGGGACGGTTTAGCTTAGATTCCCTAGGTGACTAAGGAAGAGTATCAAGATTCAGCCTTGCTTGCTCTGAAGATAAAGGAAAGGAGCCACAAGCCATGGGACATTGTGGATCTTCAGAAACTGAAAACTCAAGGAAACATTTATCCCCAGCGTCTATAAAAAGGAAGGTCACCCTAGTGATGCATCACTTTCGTCTCAGAGAGCCTCGTGACACCTTTAACCTGCACAGCTACGACATGTTTTCTTCTTTCAAAGCACTGCGTCCTTGGTAATGTTACAAGAGTAAGATGAGACCAATACACGCTCTAAAATTGCACCTGGTGACTTAGCACACACAGGAGTTCCCTGCCTCACTGATCCTTATGATGTAAATTGTGAGATGATATTCGCTCACTTGGTAAATGTTTTCCCTGCGTTCTTCTAAGAGAAAATCAGCCTTCTTTCTGCCTCTGTCTCTCATGAACACCATAATGGATTCACAGACCTTTTCCTCTTTGACTCCAGGACTTCACGTGTACAGTGCTTTTCACGGTAAGTCTGATCACTCGTTGAACTTCAAGCAGTTCCTGGGCCCGCCTGAAATTGTCCTGTCAATCTGAGAGCTCTTTCTCGATTTGGGGACCATGATGGTTAGAGTTAACACTTTGTCAGCCCCAAACCTGATTAACCATTGACTACTAAAGTCCTCTTGGTTTGGTGGAAAACAACATTGAAGCATCTGGGTCTGAGAACTCAGTGCAGCTCCGATCTGGGTGGGCCAGGCTCTTCATGAACAGTGAGAAACTTTATTTCATAAATAGCTTTAAACACACAGGGTTTTAACTTTTTCTGAGAATATTTCATTTTTTTATCTAATAGATTATTTTTCTCATTCCATCTCATCGTTTAATAATGAAATTAGCTTTTTATCTTAATACATGTCACAAGTTTCTCACATTTTTTATTTTTATTTTTTTATTTTTTAATTTTTTTTTTGGTTTTTCGAGACAGGGTTTCTCTGTAGCTTTGGAGCCTGTCCTGGAACTAGCTCTTGTCAACCAAACTGGCCTCGAACTCACAGAGATCCACCTGCCTCTGCCTCCCGAGTGCTGGGATTAAAGGCGTGTGCCACCACCGCCCGGCTCATTTTTTTATTCTTATATTTTGAGGTTATTGTAAAGCAAGAAGGCTTATCTAGCATAGCAGAATTTATTCATCCATTTTTTACAATTGGATTTTGTTTTTCGAGACAGGATTTCTCTGTAGCTTTGGAGCCTATCCTGGAACTAGCTCTTGTAGACCAGGTTAGCCTTGAACTCACAGAGATCCGCCTGCCTCTGTCTCCCGAGTGCTGGGATTAAAGGCATGTGCCACCACCACTCAGCTCACAACTGGATTTTAAATTAGAGTTAGTGACACTTTCTCTACATCCAGATTGTAAACAAAGTCACCTGTATTTAATGCCAGAGTTTCTAAGATCCTCTTTACACTGAGAGCGTGTCGACTCATGTAGATGTTATGGTTTGAATATGAAGTGTTCTGTACCAGCCAGTGTGTGTGAACCACACTCAGGTTGGTGGAGCTGGTGCGGGAGGCATTGGAATACCAGGGCAGGAAGCAAGGCTGGCAGAAGTGGGTGTAGGGGCAAGGAATGGTATAACCAAGCCTACTTCAGGTTAAGTGATCTGCTGCTGTGGGCAAGCTCCCAAGTAAACTCAGCCAGGCCTTCCCCACCATGTCTGCACCGTAGGCAGGATAAATCCTTCCTCTTATGCTGTCTGGGTCAGCTGTTTATTCACAGAGACGAGGCAAGAAGTTAATGCATGAACTAAGCATCCCAAGTTAGTCTTGACCCTGGTCCAAGAACACTCATTGAGAAGTTCATCTTTCTTGTCATGTTCCGATGTGTTCTTTACACTGGTTACATCTCTACTCTGGTGTCTTTCTGTTCTTGTGCTCAGTCTTCCTGACTGTTCATTCACCAACATCAGCACCATCTTCTAATCACAGTTCTGGTCTTATGTTTTAACATATTAGGTCCAGTCAACCCTTAGCTCTCTATTTTTTTTAGACCTTCCCTAGTAATTCACATTTTTTTTTTAATTTGCAAAAGTTATGGTGAGCTTATAGTCTCGCTCTGGGCAAGTGGCTGCTGTGTCTACAGCATGGCACTCAGCCGACTGCAGCCTTAAGGTTAACTGGATACACATGAGCCACGCTGAGGAGGTGCCACTGTGAATGTTCAGCATTTGTATATGTTGCTTGAACATTTCTTCTGTTTTATCTAGTGGTTTGCAATTATGAACATTACTTTCCCTTTCTAAAAGAAAGGGAATATGAGCTGTGGATGGTCAGTCATTCTTGTCCATAATCCTAGCACTGGGGATGCTGAGGCAGGAGCATCACCATGAGAACAATGCCAGCTGGACAACGTAGGGACTCTAAGTTAGTCTAAGCTACAAAATGAGACCATGTTTCAAAAGAAAAGGAAAATCTAAACTCACCTCAGCAGATTTCAACCTTCTTAGTACATTAGAAACACCTGGAAAACAATTATTGCGACTCCTGGTGGTTGGGGAAATGACTCAGTAGGTAAGGGCTTGCCACAAAAGTATGACAACTTCAGTTTGAATCTGCAGCACCCATTTTAAAAGCCTGAAGTTGGCTATAATCCTGGCACTGGGGAGACAAGAGGCAGGGGACAAATGCCTGGAATTCACTGTCCAGCCAGTGTAGCTAAACCACTGAGCATCAAGTTCAGTGATGGTCTTGGCCTCAAAAAAGCCAAGATGGAGAGTGGCTGAGAGGTGGAGATCAACCTCTGGCCTCCAAATGCATACACACGCATGTGTTCCCTCCCACAAACATGTACACACACATATGAATATGTACAACACACACACACACACACACACACACACACACTGATTAAATCAGAACCCCTGGAGCAGAGGCCATGGCAGCAGTTTTGCTAAGTTCCTCACGTGAACTCAATGTACACCAGATGTCTCAGAAGCACTGGTTGATTTGAAAGGCGGAAGCTACATCTGAAGGGGGAAAGGAAGCAGGAAATGTTTCAAGCTACTGTCACTGGGGAGAACTTTCATTGACAGTCATACCTGCCCACAGTCAGCCCAGGGGCTTAGCTCTGCCATGGTCGCTGCCACATCCACCACCCTTAAGTCTGAACCCCACCGTGTTTGCGATCAAGTGTTCATTCCATCTCTCTCGTTGTGTGTAATTCCGTGGAATGCATGGCTCAGGCTTTGTTTTCACGCCTCTGACTCACTCACTTTTGGATATGCCTCTTAAGCAAACACACACTAGAACACTTCCTTGTGAACCAGTCGGAAGGCTTTTAGGTAGGTGAAGTAAGTTAATCTTGCATGACTTACACGACAGATGTGTTTGGTCTCATTGCACGTTCTCATTTTGGTATTAGTCTCTATTTCCTTTGCCCTTTTTCTGCGGTGCCTTGTGTATTACGAGGGTTCATAGTAAAATCATGTCAGCAGTTTTTACAGCTCTGTAGCCTCACTTCAGCCACTGTGATAATTCTACTGTGCCAACATATGTAAAGTTTTCATGGCACTCTGCTTCCGCTGTCCTCTAAATTTTCTTCCATTGCAGCCCTCCAGGTCACTTGTTCAATGTCGCGTGCCCTACTTTCTCCGGGTTAGATACAGCATGCTCTCCTAACCTGATTCCTCGACTGTCTCAGGAGTTGTTTGATTTCTTAGACTTCGTAGGGATGGGTGATCAAGACGGAGCCTGTGTGTGTGTCCATGCCCGACTTGTTATCTGGCCTTGCTGTCTGAACAACAGTTGGACTGAAAGTAAGATTCCCAGCTCCCACACGTCTTCTCATCCAAGCATCATTAAACTGTTACTTTCCATTTATCTTGCTTCCTCTGTTACTGTTTTATGCCAACCTGATGATGTTTAAGAACTTACTCTAACACAAAATGAACTCTTAGAGAATGTTTTGTTTCATATTGTTTAATTTGACTTTTTTTTTATCCTGCTCCCATCTTTTGTTTGTATATGATGGTTTACAATTTTGTGTTTTTATGGAGAAAAAAAAAGAACTTACTCTATCTAGGAATCCAAAATGGATTTTTCTTTCTCTTAGTATCTAGTTGTTTTTCTAGACCCCAGCTTTGAACTGACTACCCTGATTAATCATCCATCATCTGAGGCACTCGGCAGGTTGTTTCCTTGCCTACGATCATTTTTTTAACTCTCAGAAAGATTAAATTATTATTTTAAATTAAAATATTATTTCTATTCCATTATTTTGCTTTTCTTCTTTAAACTTCCCATGGTTGCCTCAAAGTGGTCTTTCATACTACTTATGGTCTTCTATTCTTTTTAACCTACTTTTATTTCATTTTCTGTATCTTGGCTATTCCTGCTTTTCTTCATTTCCTCATGTTATATTTCCAATTGAGGCTTTTCTTTTGGACATTGTGTAATTAGTTTCTATATTTTAAGTATAAATACAAAATATATTTATTTTCATATAAATATAAAAGTATTTATGAGGTAGATTTCTTCCAAACCATTTCTTAGTTCAATCTGTCTCTCTCTGACTTTGATTTGATCACTTTTTTTTCTTTTTGAGATAGGGTTTCTCTGTGTAATCCACCTGACTGTCCTGGAACTTGCTCTGTAGACCAGGCTGGGACTAGAATTCAGAAAGATCCACCTATCTCTGTCTTCTGAGTGCTGGGATTAAAGACCTGTGCCGCCACTGAGCAGTGATTTGACAACATTTAATTTTATTTTATTTCATTTTATTTCATGTGTATTCATGCTTTGCATGCATGTAAGTATAAAGATGTCAGATTCCCTAGAACTGGAGTCACAGGCAGCTATGAGTGGCCATGTGGGTGCTAAGAACTGAACACAGGTCCTCTGCAAAAGCAGCCAGTGCTCTTAACCACTGAACCATTTCACCAGCACTTTGACAATTTTTAATCCCATCTGTCTGAGAATGCTTGTTTGACAATGTTGAGTTCAGGTCGTAGGTGTGACCTCCTAGTTTCCACTTGCTTTATTTTTATTGAGAATGTTTGCCACTAGCACCCTAGTCTTGCTTCCTGAACTCTTCTCCATGTGTTCCACGGCTTTGCACCACTGCTGTCTGGCAATTTGTGCTAACTTTGAAATGTCTTATTGCACCGGTCATAGTGGGGTCTGAGGGCTGAGATGAGCGGTTGACTGAGAAGACTGAACTTCTATTCAAGTTACCTTTCCTGCGTATATTAAACAATGACGTTTAGAAATGAATGCCACTTGATCTCTGTAGAGAGGCAGGCAATTAGCATCCTCTGACTTGGGGAACTTACTTTGCTTCTGTAGGCTCCTAGGTCTCAACACTTGCGTTCTCCTTCCTACAGGTTACCCTCCTTTGGCTCAGCCTTGCCCCTGCGAGTTGTCTCCTGTGGCCCAGAAGTGATACCTTCCCCACGTCTCTTCCTCTAGTGATCCAAATTCTCCAAATTCCACTAGACTCTAAGCGGCTCCAGTTTCCAGGTCTCTGGACTGCTCTACTATGGGATGTAGGGAGGGCATCTTTCTTCCTGGGCATGAGTAGTGTGTCATGGAACAATGTTTTTGTACACTCTGATTGGTTCAATAAAAGCTGAATGCCCAATAGCTAGGCAGGATTTCCAGGTTCAGAGGACGCTGGGAAGAAGGACAGAGACACAAGAGATAGACGCAGAGGAAGCAGGAAGGCGGGATGGACAGTTCATACATGAGGACAGAGACACAGGAGATAGACGCGGAGGAAGCAGGAAGGTGGGATGGATAGTTCATACTTGAGGACAGAGACACAGGAGATAGACGCGGAGGAAGCAGGAAGGCAGGATGGACAGTTCATAGTTGAGGTAAATGAGCCTCGAGGCAGCACATAGATTAATAGAAATCAATTAATTTAAGTTACAAGAACTAGCAAAAAAAAAAAAACCAAACCTAAGCTATTGACCAAGCTTTAATAATTAATAAGTCTCCATGTCTTGATTTGGGAGCTGGATGGTGGGACAGAGCAAGACTTGCTACAAAGTGTTTTGTCTCTCCTGTCACGTTAGACTCTGGTCTGTCTGGTTTCCTACACTTTCTGCACCTCTCCTCTCTTGGGCTGTCTGGACCTTGGTATGCTGTTCTCGGGCACTGATTTTCTATTTATACATAAATGACCATTTTCTCTAGTCTTCACTAATGCTGGAAGTGTGGGTTCTAGATAGCTTTGTTTGCTGCCTTTGTGGTTGGGAAACTCTTTAAAGGATGAATCTAAGTAGCTCAGAACTTTCTTGTCCATGTGTATATGTGCATACGTGCATTCGTGTGTGAAAGTATTTGTGCATATATGTGCAGATGGAAGACAAATGCCCATCTCAGCTACTGTTCCTCAGATGCACTGTTCTCTCTCTACTTTTAGGCAGAGCTTGCCACTGGTCGGATACTCACCGCATAGGCTGCACTAGTAACTAGTGATCCCTAAAGATCTGGCGATCGTCCCTTCCCATGGGTTATAAGCACACATGGTCACACCATGCCTAACTTTTTTCCTTTCCTATGGGTTTCCTATGAGATTGGACTCAGATTTTCACACCTTCAGGACAGACACTTCACTGACTCAAGCATCACCGCAGCCCCAAAACGTTCTTATATTCTCCAGAGTTTTCATTTTAACAATGTTCTCTATAAGGCTAATAATGACTTATATCCACATTACATTATTAGTCTCCTCACAGCACACTACTACGGTCCTTTATCTGCCAAAAGAGCCTTTTAAAAAATAAGCATAATTTTAAATGAAAAGCAAGCAAGCAAACAAATGAACAAACAAAACCGAGGCTCAGGAAGATTGAGTTAATTCGCCAACGTCACATTCCTAGACTTTAACAGTTCAAATTCAGATCCTAACATCAAATGTATCGTTCATTCTATAGCACCCTTTATAGCTCACTTCTGTCATTTTCATGGAATAACAAGTGATGGAATACCTCCTGAAAACAGAGTTTTCCAAAATGCTAAAACATATTCCTAAATAAAGTAGTGTAGTGTTTCCCAG
>JAQHUG010000078.1:5494474-5571896 GCA_028555095.1 Dicrostonyx torquatus
GGCCAGAATCTCTCCTGAGTGAGGAGCTTGGGATATGGTTCTGTGTAAGGCCCCTCATGTTTCTTGGGGAGCTGACCTCTATCTTCATTCTCTATTGGGCCTTTATATAAAATAAAAGGGGGACTTCCCCACCCACACTCCCGGCACAGAGGTGACAGGTGTAGATGTCCGTGGCCACACCCATGCTTTTATGTGGATTCTAAGGATCTGAATTCAGGACCTCGTGCATGCATAGCACTGACACATATCTCAGTTCCTATAGCATCCCTAAGTGTCACATCTCTACATGTGTAATTTAATACTGAGAATCAAATTCGGGATGTGTACATACCAGGCAAACACTCTACTTTCCCATATTAAAATATAATATCTGGAGTGACAGAAAAGAAATAATTATTAAAAGTACTTTTTTAAAAGAAACAAAGGAAATGACTTTGCTTAGACTCTCAGTGTCTACACTGACCTCTGAGTATTTGTTTTAAATTACTGCATGTATGTGCATATGCATGCATGTGTGTGTGTGCTTGTGTGTGCGTGTGCATGCGCACATTTGTGTGTGTGTGTGTGCATGCACGCATGTGCGCACGTGCACTGGGTGCGGAGGACAGTGGAGAACGAATACATGGCCTGAAACATGCTAGGCAGGCACTCTGCTGCTCAGTTACATCCCCAGCTCCGAGACGTTACCTTTAAAATGTGATATTTGTTTTCATGTTCAGTAAATATTTAAGGTCACAAATAAATAAACGCAACCATCATCGCACACCTCCTCAAGAGACAGCTGCCAGTGGCTTTGCATTCTGCATGTAGTCCCATATGCCTTCCCTGTAATTAAGATCCCAGCACATAGAGTTCATCATGCTTTGCTTTCCCCACTTACAGGAACGCTCTGACAGCTTCCTAAATTAGCCTCAGTTTAGACCTCCCCATCAGCTTCAAGTCCAACTTCCTGCCTGGCATTCCCACAGGGGAACGAAGATGAAAATGCCTAAATGAAGGACTTGATCTGCATAGCTATCCCTCTCCTCCCGTCCTTCCTGTCTGAAATTAGTATCACAAACACACGGACTTTTTCGTTAAATCCTAATCTGAACATTACTCCTGTTTCCTGTCTCATTCCTGTGCCCATCCAAACAATCAGAAATCTCTAGTCCACGGTACATCTCAGGTGTTGGCTGTACTCTCCTGTGGCTGTGAACACACCCAACAGAAACAACTGGAAAACGAAGACCGTTTTGAGCTCATGATTTCTGAGGGTTCAGTTCACCCTGGTGGGGAAGATGTGGCAGAGCGGCTCAGTGTAAGGCAGTGGGAATATGTGGGGAAGACTGCTCACATCAGGATGGACCAGATTGCACACACAAAAACAGGAACCAAGGTCTAGATAGCACCTTCAAAGGCCCACCCCCACAACGTCACCTTCACCAGCAAGGTCCCACCTCTTAAGGTCACATTGCCTCCCCAAATGCACCATCAGCTGGAGAGCAAGTGTTGAAACCTTGAGGCTGTGGGGGAACTAGGTTCAAATAATCACCTGATTAGCATGTAGAGACAGACTCAAGCTCTAGAACTCACCTTTTTTTCACCGGGACTGCTAGATCGTTTAGAGTCTGATCTTGCTAGTTTGATGCCTGGTTTCCATGGATTTTCTCCTCAACAGAGATATAAGCTTTGGCAATCTCATTACTTTAAGGCACACACATGGGAGTATGAACAATAGAAAACAAACCTCAGTGTCTTCAAACCAAAGCCCTGCAAAGTCATTAATGCTGTGAATTTACAGGTTCCCTGCTGCTCCTTGAACCGCTGATGTCACAGATCCCCAGCGCAACGGAGTTCTTTCAGTCCCGAGAGAACATCCCTGGATTTGACAGCAGGGCGAAGCCCTGGTCTAGCTCTTCCTAGAATTTCTCACATGCTGTAACCTTTGCCTGCACAGTTCTCCCTCCCCGTTGTTACTCTACAGCTCTCTTCCGACCTCTCTTTCATCATAGCTACCAAAACCCCTTTTGGACCACTGGGCATTCGTTCTCTGCCTGCTTTCCATACTCTTCATATCAGAGTTTGCAGTCATAGTTTTTTGACTGATTTGCTGTTTCTTGAGATTGTAAGTTCCAGCCAGGCAGGAACCACGTTTATCTTATTTATCACAGACAGCCCCTGGCACTACAATGTTTTGGAGTGAATGAATGTTCAATAAATATTTCCAGAAAGAAAGAAATCCACACACTTTTCAACTGTATTATGTAGGCCTCAATAGTCTAATTCGTTTTTCTCATTGCTAAATATTTCAACACAGAAAAGAATTATGATGCATTAATCATTCATTATTATTAAATATTTAATTCTCCCCCAATTTTTTCCATATGAAAATCCTACTGAAAGCAAACATTTTTAACCATATCTTAAAAGTTTAGGATAAATGGTTTAATACAGAAACCAAGTTAAGTTATACAGACATTTAAATGAGGGATAGAATATGTTTCAGACATTTAATTCAGATATTTTGAGACATCCATTTTTGACAAAATTATGAAGTAGCTATTGTCTCTGCAATCACCTGAGAGTGACGCCTCTGGCCATGTGGATAAGTGTATTTCCTGGAAGGATTAACTGAGGGGAAGGCCCTCCCCTATGCTGAGCAACATCTTCAAGCAGTGGTCCAGCCATAAGGCAGATTTAGGAGAAATCTACAGCCTTTTCACCTGCTTGCCTTCATCTCTTACCAGTCAGTGCATGGATGCTGCTCGTGTCATCACGGCCATAATCCTTTGCTGACTCAGCTTCTTCAGCCTCCCACGGTGGACCTAGGACCATTGGTTCTTCACAAATCCTTGAGGCCTTAAATGTTAGATTGGAACTATTGATACTCCTGGTCAATGGAATGAGCAGCAGTGAAAAGAAAATAAACCAGGTGAAGCTGAACATAGTGAAATCAGGCCCACTGAGGAAAGATTCTTAGATATCATTCCTCAGGAGCTAACTACTATTTCTTCTTTTTTTTGAAAATAAATTTTTTTTATACAATGTATTCTGATTATGGTTTCCTCTCCCCCAACCCCTTCAAGATCCTCTCTACTACCCCAAATCCATACCCTTTCTCACTATCTCTCATTAAAAAAAAAAGCCTCTAAAACGTAATAGTAATAATACTAATAAGATAAAACAAAAATAAACAAACTTGAATACTTAACAAGCAAACAGGAAAAGAGGAAACACATACAGATGCAGAGATACACACATTCCACACACACAGAGAAATTTTTTTTTAAAAAAAAAAAACTCAAAGAACTGGAAACCATAGTATATAAGGAAAAGCAAAGGACCTGCAAGAAGGAAAAGAAAAAAACAGACAAAGCATTACGAGGCAAAATAAAAAGATAAAACCTCCAAAAATACCATTGAGTTCATTTTGTGTTGGCCATCTACTGCTGGGCAGGAGGGCTTTAAGTGTGGTTTGTGAACCTGGTGAGACTTCGTTGGAGTTATATGTTTTCCTTTCCATGGACTTATAAATTGGAAATAATACCTGGGTTAGGGAGGGGACAAGTGTCCATGTCTTCTCTCAGCACTGGGACTCCCTCTGGGTTAGATGTACATGGGTCCTGTGCAGGTTGTCACAGTCTCTGTGAGTTCATGTGTGAGTCACATCTGTTGTGTCTAGAAGACCTTGATTCCTTGGTGACCTCCATTTCTTCTGGCTCCTACAATCTTTCCACTAGCCACTTTTTAAATTAGATGTAATTGTTTATAATCTATGTGTATGTTACATCTCTGTAGGTATAAGTATCACATGTGTTAGGGTTCCCCCCAGGGGCCAGAAGAGGGCTCCCTGGAGCTGGAGTCAAAGGCAGTTGTGAGTCACCTGATTAGATGCTGGGATCCAAATTCTGGTCCTCTTGAAGAACAGCAATGAAGTTAACCACACAACCATCTTTCTAGCACCATCTGCCCAGTTTTTCAAGACCAGGTCTTTCCCTGTCCTGGAACTTGTCAAAGAGCGTAGGGTGGCTGGCCTGTAATCCAGGGATCCATCAGTCTCCATTTCCTCCGGCACTACGATTACAAGTTCATGTCACTAAGTCTTAAAAAAAAACAAAACAAAACACAGCTCTAAATGAGATGTCTCCATCAAATCCCTCCTTTCAGACCTCAGGGAACTCCATGAAAGAGGAAGCAGGAGTTGTGGAGACAGAGGTGATAGAGGACACCAATAGGAGCAAAGCCATCTAAAACAACTGAGAATAGTTTATACGAACTCCCAGAAACGGAAGCAGCAACTGCAGAACCTACATGGGTCTGCACCAGGTCCCTGTATATATCCTATAGTTTAGTACTTTTTATGGGACTCCCCAGTATGTGAATGAGTTGGTCTCTGATTTTTGTGCCTTCTCTTGAGTTCTTTTATCTTTCTGTTGGCTTGTCTTCTCCAGCTTCTTTATGATGGCTTTTGTTTTATCTCATAATATTTTATTTTGTCGTGTTTTGTTGTCATCTCTTAGAAGCCTGTTCTTTTCTAATGAGAGACAGAAAGAGATTTGGTCCAGGAAGTAGGGGAGCTGGGGAAGAATTGGAGGAAGAAAGGAGGAAAAACTGTCTTCAAATCATATTGTATGAAAAAAGAATCTATTCTTAATAAAAGGTGGAAAGTGGGTTCTGGCATCAAACTTAGATCCCTATATTAGGCCCCCACTTATAAGCTAAGTGCCCCCCAATACTCACAAACAGAGATGAATATGAGACTTGGAAGTAGACAGGGATTGTGTGAAGGAGGAAAAGTCCAAAGGGAAGAGTATGGCAGCATAAGTAAGAATACCATAAATACCACACTTTGTCCCATACGCACAATCTAGAAATTCATACATTTCATCTCATATATATTATACATATGACATAAAAGCACAAAGGAAACTATTTTGATGAAGGGAGAAGACTAGTATGCTGTTTGGCAAAGGAAGTGAGCAGGAAACAGAAGGCTAAGGGTGCTTGAATGTGAGCAATGTAGAGAGACAAATATGCACATCCAAATGCCATCATGCAGCCCACCATTTTGTCTGCTAACTAAAAAAAATTAATATATGGTTCTAACAAAGTATGCATAAAATTTGCATGTTGAAAAATGTAAAGTATCACCATGTATTCCCAGGGGACATGCAGTCATCCACCAAATTATAATGTTTCACAAACCACAGATCATATATGCCACAATCATACTACAAAGTTATATGCTCTGATAAATCATGATTGTCTTTCTGTAAATACACTTATGGTCATCAACAACATATTTCTCAGAACATGTCCCCTTTTTTAAAGGATACATAATTATAAGTAGAAAAACAACTTTTTAAAAAAGACTGACAATGACTTCCCTAAATTGATCAACAAGTTTAATATAATCTAAAAATAGTTGATCAATACTTTTAACACATGTAAATCCCAGTCATTCTAAAGTTTATATGCAAATGCAAAAGATTTAGGATAATACTAAAAAATCTGAAAGAGAAGTTTGGTTTGGAGAATTTATGGCATGGCTTGACATAAAACTACAGTAATTAAGACAACACTCTGCTACATAGAAACACATAGATAATAAAATACACCCAAGACTCCAGAAATAATCTCCACATATTGAAAATTGATGTTGTACAAAAGAAATCATCTAAGCAATAAATGGCAAGTGAGTTAAACAGACAGTTCTCAAACAAAGAGGAGATGACCAATCAATACATGCAAAGACAGCTAAGATCCTTAGTCATCAGGAACTTGTGAGTCTAATCTATGTTGCCATTCCAGCCAACATGGCTATGTCATCAAGAAAAACAACTGACCTATGACAGGCAAATGAAAGAAGACTCCCCAGCCCTTACCATCTGTATCCTTACAATACCACTCCTTACAGAGGTCATTCCCCAAACCTTCCATATACTCTCACCCACTTAAGAGGATGGCACAGGAGGATCCAGACTCACTAGTGTGTTCATCTTGGGTCAGCCTCTGTGGCACAAGTTGCCCATGGTGAAGCATTTTGTTACAGCAGCCATAGTAAACGCATACACTATGTATCCAAATTACTCTGCCACAGCAAAAGGAATGGGCAATGTGGAAACTAAATATTTTTTCCATCTCTATGTCTGACTCTGCCTCCTTCTTGCTCACACATTGGCACATACTCATAGCAAACTCCAGTTTTATTTTGGCTGATACGGCTGGCTTGATGGTTGTGTTTAAATTGTTCCATAGTGGGCCTGCTTTAATAAGCATAAATATACTAAACATTTAAAGTTATTAAGTTAAAATTGCAATTCCTACACATTGTAATGGACTCGTGGAAAATAAAGCACAGTCCTGCTAACGTAATTGAAGAGAACTTTTGATGACAGAGCTGCATTGACATCACTGTTCCACAAATATAATTATTCCCATAAAATGACTTCTTATATCTGAAAAAAAAACTTAAAGTAGTGAAAGGTGAAATAATTATTGGAAAGAATTAGTAAAGATGAGAAACTGTGAATGCAAGGCTGCGGTGCCAAAATAGCTATTCTAAACATTTGTGCTTGCTATGGCTTGCAGTTAAAATTTAAAAATAGCACTTAAATATGCGTGTTAATAACATCCAGAAGGCATTTCTTTCAAGCCTGTTTGGGCTGTTGAAGGGTTTAATTTAACCACAGCATTCATTTATGTCTAGCAGTTAAATTTTTTTTTTCTCTAAGCTCAAAGGAACTGTGAGTTGTAACTATGATCTAATTGGTAAGGAATGAAGAAGGTTTTTCATGTTTTATAGACAACATGAATCCTGATCATTTTACAGCAGTAAATTATGAAACACTCCACTTGCTGTGTTTCCCTGTGGAAGCTGGGGCCTAGCTCATTAAACTGTAAAAATAACTTGCTGGATTCGGCAGCTCCTACAAAGGCCCTCTGACAAGGTGGGTTATTTTTATTTCGCAAACCCGCATTCACCAGGCAGTCCAGAGCATGTGAGATTCTTTAGTGCCCTCAACTAAATCAATTTATAACTCCATCTGCATGTCAGAGGGCTGTGCAAAGACCCTAAACTGCTGGAGAGGAAGATAATTTATTATTGATTTTTTCCCCCAACCTTTTTTTTTTTTTAAGCAGCTACAATTCACTAGTTCTTTGGTTTCTTCCTGCAGCACAAATTAGCTATAGGGACATATGTGAGGCACCCACCCGGTTTCTTGTGGGAAGGCAAAGGAGATGCCAGGCCAGAGTGGATGACTTCCTTATGGCTTCCAGGGAAATAGAGAACATCTTTGTGGCCATTTAAGAAGAAGCAAAAACTCACCAGTCTGCTCTGGTGACTGAAAAGCCATAAAAATTTTTAGTGCCCATGATTTGCTTTTTAAATATTCACAAATTACATCTGACCTAAGAAACCAGGTTATTTATTTAATTTTATTGTGTATGTGTTGCGGGGTGGGGTGGGGGGAAGACAACATTAACTTCATAGCTTTTCTCATAGCCTAAAGAGTCAAATATCCAAATTGTAAATAACTCAAAGTCACTCTTACAGCCCCTGAACAGAGGACGTGAGGAAAAGACCAGGGCACGAAATCTGTAGCCTGCAGCCCTCACTGCCCAACCCTGAAATGATTGATTCTGCTGTCTTCCTCTGTCTACAGAGAACGGCCTGTCGTGGGACTCTCCAGCAGCTGTGCCAACGATTTCCCAGCTCAGAACAAGGGTCCTGGACCTACGCTGCCAGGATCCCTCCCGGCCCCTAGTTACTTCTCTTCTTCGCATTTATAGCATCAAATATAAACTGTCGCTGTCATCAGAATATGGCTTAGACTTACTGGTAAAAATAGCAATAGTTTTATTACTGGAGACTACCATAATAGCTGTAAGGAAGATTGAGATAGAGAGAAAATAGCAAAAGTCTTGGGAACATCTGCGACCTCCCTGGGAGGAAACTTCCCTCAGCTCCCACTCCCGTGGCCACCCTCCCCTTCCCTAGGCCATCCTCCCCTCCCTTCAGCCACTACACCTTCCCCACAGCCATCCCACCCTCCTCACAGTCAGAACTAACATTTATTTTGTATTCTTCTTAGGTTTGTAAATAGCTCACACTTAATTCTTACAAGTAAAGTGTGCTTCCTGCTTGTTGTCTCCTGTAATAAATTGTTTCATCCTTCGAAAGTCTTAGTTTTGCTATATACTTTAATAAACGTTACATCACCCGTGCATTCGGATGTCTCTTCCAAAGTTGCGGTTGGGGCTGATGGCGGCTTTTAGTGACAATTTTTAAATTTTCATTTTGTTTAAATAACTTTCGGGTCCAAAACTGAAATCTGTTTCGTGTGCATTATGAACCACTGATGTCCCTGTCTAAGTTTTGAAATCATTATTTTTAAAAATAATTTATTTCATGTGCATTCATGTTTTGCCTGTGTGTATGTCTGTGTGAAGGTGTCAGATCCACTGGAACTGCAGTTGTAGGCAGTTATGACTGCTCTATGGGATCTGGGACCCAAACCCGGGTGCTCTAGAAGAGCAGCCAGTGTTCTTAACCACTGAGCCATCTCTTCAGCGCCCCAACTTTTGAAATGATTATTATTTTGTTTTTTGTTTTTGTTTTGCCTCCCCACCACTATTGCCCTGGTGTTTGCGTTGTGTAATGGTTGCCTACTGATTGAGCATGGGTATTCTCCCAAGTTCCCCAGGGGACCAGCACGACACTCCACCCAGTCTGCCTCTCAAGTGCCAGGATTAAAGGCATTCACCTGACTTAACTGCTCCAGTTCCGCTCTTTGTTGGACACCTTTGCGACTCCCCGGAACCTGTATTAACCCTACAGGACTTACAAACAGATCCCATCTTCCAGTTCTTGCCTGCAAGGTTTTGTTTGTATGTCCAGTGACATTATAAAGGACATGAGCAGGGAAGAACCAGGAGGCAAGGAGAATGACATTTACTTACCAGCCAGTTTCCCAAGTTAGAGGGGAGCTCCTTCAGGCCATGACCATACTGTTCCCTCTGTAACTTCCCACCTTACATGAGGAAAACATTTTTAGATGTTAGACTGGTCAGTGGGTATAAATCTCTCTTCCTGTCATACCATAATCTCCCACCGGACAGTTGGGAGAAGACATCTGTGTGTTCCAGTTCTCTCTGTCCCAAGCTATGCTGTATATAAGCGATCAGTACTTGTACATTTCCGACACACTTTCTTGGGCTCCCACTAAACTGACCAGCCTTTGTTTGCTTTTCTTTGTAATGTGTTTAGTCATGCCTTCTTTGAGTCTCAAACAATCCATATGGAGGTTAGCCAAAGCCTAGTTAAATAAAATGTTCCTAAAATGAAACATTGCACAGGGCCAGGAAGATGGCTCCGCGGAAGCTGGAGTTACAGACGATTGGGAGCCACCACTAGGTGGGTACTGAGAACTGAACCCTGCTCTCTGAAAAAGCAGCCAGCACTCGTGACTGCTGAGCCATCTCTGCAACCCCTCTTTATGGAGTCCTTTTTAGAAGTTAAATGCAGCTATGGGTGACTTATTTATTAGCCCTAGAGTGAATTACATGCTTAATAATGCTTTTAGAAAATGTGTCCTTATGCCCCATGAATATCACTTTCCATCATGATAGACAGTACTTTAGGCTAGCTCCAAGTATTATTCCTTTATTTACAACCTTTTTCTCAAACGTGGAAAGGACAGAGATTACTTTATTTCTAATTTTTAAGTTGCCAGGAATCTGATTTGCTTTTTGCTCAGCACCACAGGCAATTTGAGTCTCACTAGTGCAGGCCCCAGTGGTACAGAAGCAATGCAGCTGCTCCTCAAAGACATAGCAATAGCCATCTTCTTGGCCAAGTTTTATTGAACACATCTTTTCTTCTGCAGCAAAATGCGATCCGGTTTTGATGAGTGAGAAGGACGGTAGGCAGAAAGGTGGAAGAATCACTCAGATAAAAATCAAGTACTGGCTAAAAGTGGGCATTTGGGGGTGCCATGGAAACCAGTGTGGATACTGTGATGCGGATGAAAGCTGTGGAGGGAGGGAGTGGTTCCTGACCACATCATGCAAAGCAATAGATGAGCGTAATTATCCAACACGTGTGAGCAGTGACACACCACACAGGGAAGGAAGCGTAAATTTACAAAATCTTGATTAATACTGGCTCGGTAACATAAAGCATAACTATTAAGTATGAACCAATGTAATTATGGCTTGCAAAACTATAATTTATTCACATTCGAAAAGGCAGTGCCATCAAATGTCATAAAAATAAGTACAGATGCACCCCACTAAAATAACCCCCAAAGCCTTAAACGCTTAGAAACTGTTTTCTGTTTAATTTTGTGTGTGCCCATGTATTTGTAATCCATCTGAGATTTCTGCATGTCTGAGTCTGCAATAAGTTCAGTTCCAGCTGAAGGAGATGCCTGCTGAATGTTAATGAGACAGACTGTCTATTTTAATACATGTTTTTGTACAAACTGATTATATTAAAGTATGTTGTAATTGAATTATTTTCTACACTATTATTTAGGAGTGCTTGTTATTTTTTTTTTGAGCTCTGATTTTTAGCCTACCAATAGTGAGCTTGAGATATTTAAAATGAGATAGCTTGAAAGACAAAGGCGATCCCATTACCAGCAAGGATTACTTGTGTTACAGGTATAGATTTCTGGGAGGATTTTATACTTACATTTGAAGCTTGTTTCTCCATGCTTTCCCACTGAAGCAAAATTGATTTCTAGGCAGACTGAGTACTCTCCCCTCTTCAAGTTGCCAAGAGCCAAACATTTTAAATTACTTAAATCTGTGGTCACATAAAAAGCAATTGTGTCATTAAAATTCTGATTTTATTCACCTACCAAATTCTCCCACATGGGTGATATTCTGAATTATAAAACCATCTGCCTGCTTATAATTGAAGCCAACTTCTCATATTTGGCTCTCTTAATTTGTGAAGGTTCAGTTGTAAGCTAATAAAATTAATTATATTTGCTTCTGAAGAGGCAACCAAGCAATGGAGTCCTTTTTCATCTCCCTTTTAGAATCGACGTGATCTGATTTGCACAATTCAAACCCATAAACATAACTAATCTGAGAAGAAAGTAAATAAACAGAATCAATAATAAAAATAAGCACCATTCGTTGAGTGCTCACTACATTGTGGGCACCTGCTTAGCATATCATGGTAATGTCCGTCCAGCCTCTTCAGTGAGCCTGTCAAAACAGGCCTGATGAAATAAGCGTCACATCTGGTGATGCAACCAATCAAATGATGCAGACACGATTTATTGGTGGCTGGGAAAGATGGTAAAAACCAAGTATTTGTTTATTTTGAAGGTAGCTTTCAGTAAAAAATGAAAAGATTTACCCCCTCCCCCAATATTCCATGATAAAAAATTTCCCAACTGTGTTCTGCAAGGGCTTCCACTGCCTCAGATGCTTGGTTTAAAGCTTTAGTTGTGCATGTAAAGATATATGTCAACCAAGAGTCTAGTCTAACAAATTGATTCATTCATTCTCTATTAAGGGAAGGGTGACAAAATACCTGAGATATTCAACTTACAAAGAGAAAATATGCATGTTGGCTTACTGTTCTAGAGGGCTCTACTGCCTCTTGGCTCTTCTCTTTGAGTCCAGGGTGAAGAAGCACATGACAGGAACAGGTGGTAGGACGGGCTTGTGGTGGACAGGAAGTAACACCAGACAGGAAGGAGCTGGGCTCTTATTATCCTCTTCAAAAGCACTTGCCTAAATGGCCTAACAACCTTGGGAGGTGGTTCTCACCTCCCAAGCCTTTAATACATGGGTCTTTGCAAGTATTTTTCAGATCCAAACTGGAACATACATATTAATTTGCCCTTTGATTTTAACTAATTTTTAATTAGTTTTATTGAGCTATATATTTTTCTCCTCTCCCCTCTCTTACTCTCACCTCCCCTTCTACCCTCACCCATGGTCCCCATGCTCCAAATGTACTCCAGAGATCTTGTCTTTTTCTACTTCCCATGTACATTGGATCCATGTATGTCTCTCAGGGTCCTCTTTGTTATGTAGGTTCTCTGGGATTGTGAATTATAGGCTGTTTTTTTTGTTTTGTTTTGTTGCTTTATGTCTAAAAGCCACTGATGAGTGAATACATATGATATTTGTCTTTCTGGGTCTGGGTTACCTCACTCAATATGATATTTTCTAGATCTGTCCATTTGCCCACAAATTTCAAGATGTCGTTATCTTTTTCTGCTTTGTAGTACCCACTGTGTAAATGTATAACATTTTCCATATCCATTCTTCAATCGAGGAGTGTTTAGGTTGTTTCTAGGTTCTCTGGGATTGTGGTTTGTAGTCTGATTTTCTTTCTTTATGTTTAAAAATAACTTATGAGTGAGTTCATATAATTGTTTTTCTGGGTCTGGGTTACATCACTCAATATGATGTTTTCTAACTCTATTCATTTGCCTGCAAATTCCAAGATGTCATTATTTTTTTCTGCTGTGTGGTACTCCATTGTGTAAATGTACCGCATTTTCCTTATCCATTCTTCAGTTGAGGGGCATTTAGGTTGTTTCCAGGTTCTGGCTATCACAAACAATGCTGCTATGAACATAGTTGTGCACACGTCCATGTGGTATGATTGAGCATCCTTTGGGTGTATACCCAAAAGTGGGAGAGCTGGGTCCTGAGGTAGTTTGTTTCCTAATTTTCTGAGAAATCGCCACACGCTATCCAAAGGGGCTGTACTAGATTGCACTCCCACCAGCAATAAAGGAGTGCAATATCTTTTTACCCCACATCCTCTCCAGCATAAGTTGTCATCAGTGTTTTTAATCTGTGCCATTCTTACAGGTGTAAGATGGAATCTCAGAGTTGTTTTGATTTGCATTTCTCTGATGACTAAGGATGTTGAACATTTCCTTAAGTGTCTTTCAGCCATTTTAGATTTCTATGTTGAGAGTTCTCTATTTAGGTCTATACCCTATATTTTTTGATTGGATTATTTGTTCTTTTGATGATCAATATCTTGAGTTCATATTTATTTTGAAGATCAGCCCTCTGTCTGATGTGGGGTTAGTGAAGATCTTTTCCCATTCTGTAGGCTGCCATTTTGTCTTACTGACTGTGTCCTTTGTTTTACAGAAACTTCTTAATTTCAGAGGTTACATTTATTAATTGTTTCTCTCAGTGTCTGTGCTATTTAAAAAGTGATTTCCTGTGCCAGTGTGTTCAAGTGTACTTCCCACTTTCTCTTCTATAAGATTCAGTGTGACTAGCTTTATATTGAGGTCTTTGATCCATTTGGACTTGAGTTTTGTGCATGGCAATAGATATGAATCTATTTTTATTCTTCTACATGTTGCTATCTAGTTATATCAGCAACATTTGTTGAATTTTTTTCCATTATATATATATATTTTTTTTTGCTTCTTTGGCAAAAATCAGATGTTTGTAGGTGTGTGGATTGATAGGTGGGTCTTTGATTCACTTCCATTGGTCCTTTTGTCTGTTTTTATGCTAATACCAGACTGTTTTCAGTACTGTAACTCTGTAGTAAAGTTTGAAGTCAGGGATTGTGATGCCTCCAGAATTTTTTTTATTGTACAGGATTGTTTTGGCTATCCTGGGTTTTTTTGTTTTTCCATATGAAGTTGAGTATTTTCTGTTGAGGTCTGTGAAGAATTTTGCTGGGATTTTGATAGGAATTACATTGAATTTGTAGATTGCTTTTGGTAAGATTGCCATTTTTACTATGTTAATTCTTCCTACCCACGAGTATGGGAGATCTCTCCATTTTCTGTTGTCTTCTTCAATTTCCTTCTTCAAAGATTTAAAATTCTTGTCATATAGGTCTTCCACTTGTTTGGCTAGAGATACTCCAAGATATGTTATGCTATTTGTAGATATGTGAAGGGTAATATTTCTCTGATTTCTTTCTCAGCTCATTTATCATCTGTGATGAGGGCTACTGATTTTTTCAAGTTAATCTTGTATCCTGCTACATTATTGAAGGTGTTTATGAATTGTAGAAGTTCCTTGGTAGAATTTGGGGGGTTACTTATGTAAACTATCATATCATCAGCAAATAGTGTGAGTTTGACTTCTTCTTTTCTGATTTGTATCCCCTTGATCTCCTTTTGTTGTCTTATTGCTCTAGCTAGGACCTTAAGAACTATATTGAATAAATATGGAGAGAGTGGACAACGTTGTCTTGTTCCTGATTTCAGTAGGATAGCTTTGAGTTTCTCTTCATTTTGTTTGATATTGCTGTTGGCTTGCTGTATATTGCCTTTATTATGTTTAGGTTTGTTCCTTGTCTCCCTGTTCTCTCCAAGACCTTTATCATGAAGGGATGTTTTATTTTGTTAAAGGTTTTTTCTGCATGTAATAAGATGATCGTGTGGGTTTTTTTTCCCAGTTTGTTTACTTGGTAGATTACATTGACACATTTTATTATGTTGAACCATCCCTGCATCTCTGGGATGAAGCTGACTTGACCATGGTGGATGATTTTTCTGATGTGTTCTTGTATTCGGTTTGCCAGTATTATATTGAATATTTTTTACATCAAAGTTCATGAGTGAGCTTGGTCTATAATTCTCTTTCTTAGTAATGTCTTTGTGTGGTTTGGTTATAAGGTAATTGTATCTTCTTAAAAAGAGTTTGGCAATGTTTCTTCTGTTTCTATTGTCTGGAACAATTTGAGGAGTATTAGTATTAGTTTCTCTTTAAACATCTTATAGAATTCTGCACTGAAACTGTCTGGCCCTGGGCCTTTTTTGGTTGGGAGACTTTTGATGACTGTTTCTATTTCTTTAGCAGTTATAAGTCTATTTAATTTGCTTATCTGGTCTTGATTGAATTTTGGTAAGTGATATTTATCCAGAAAGCTGCCCATTTCCTTTAAGTTTTCAAAGTATGATCTTACGGTTCTCTAAATTTCCTTCATGTCTGTTGTTATGTCCCCCTTTTCATTTCTGATTTTGTTAATTTGGATATTCTTTTTCTGCCCTTTAGTTAGTTTGGATAAAGGTTTATCTATTTTGTTGATTTTCTCAAAGAACCAACTCTTTGTCTCATTGATTCTCTGTATTGTTTTTGTTTGTTTGTTTGTTTCTATTTTGTTGGTTTCATCTCTCGGTTTGATTATTTTCTGCCATCTAGTCCTTCTGGATGAGTTTGCTTCTTTTTGTTCTAGAGTTTTCAGGTGTTCTGTTAACTCACTAGTGTGGGATTCTTTTTAACTTCTTTATGTAGGCATTAAGTGCTATGAACTTTCCTGTTAACACTGCTTTCATTGTGTCCAATAAATTTGAGTATGTTGTGTAGTCATTTTCATTGAATTTCAGGAAGTGTTGTAAGAGGCTGCTTATTTGTTCCTGGCTGCCCAGACTCTTGAAATAATCACACAGAAACTATATTATTTGCAATAATGCTGCTTGGCCAATCGCTTAAGTGTTTTGCTAGCTATCTCTTATATCTTTAGTTAACCCATTTCTATTAATCTGTGTATTGCCACATGGCTGTTGCTTACTGGGTAAAGTTCATTCCAGCATCCAGCATCTGTCACCAGAGGGGCTTCATGGCTTCTTACTAACTCTGCCTTCTTTCTCCCAGCATTCAGTTTAGTTTTCCCACCTATCTCTATTCTGCCCTGCTATAGGCCCAAAGTAGCTTTTTTATTAATCAATAGTAATCACAGAATATAGAGAGAAGTCCCACATCACTTCCCCTATTCTGTCTAAATGAAAAGGATGGTTTTAATTTTAACATAGTAAAATTGCATACCACAAAACAGGTATCAAACAAGAATTACAGTTACAATATTTATATCTACTTTATCTTTTATCATAACTAAGTAAAACTATAATTATAACTATTCTCCAATTCCATTAACTTCTTCCTTGACCCGTTGATGATTCATGGGAGTATTGTTTAATTTCCATGTGTTTATGGGCTTTCTGAAATTAATGTTGCTGTTTAATTCTAATTTTAAGCCATAGTGGTCAGGTAAGATACATGGAGTTATTCCAACTTTTTTGTATCTGTTGAGGTTTGCTTTGTTACCTAGTATGTAGTCAGTTTTTGAGAAGGTTCCAGGAGGTCCTGAGAAGCAGGTATATTCTTTTATGTTTGGATGAAATATTCTCTATAAAACATGTCTGTTAAGTCCATTTGAGTCAAACGTTTGTTAATTCCCTTATTTCTCTGTTAATTTTTTGTCTGACAGATCTGTCCAGTGGTGAGAGTGGGGTTTAATGTGTGACTTAAGCTTTAGAAGTGTTTCTTTTACATATGAGGGTGCCCTTATATTTGGGGCATAAATGTTTAGTATTGAGATTTCCTCTTGATGAATTTTTTCCTGTGAATAGTATGAAATATCCTTCTTTATCTCTTTTGATTGATTTTAGTTTGAAGTTTATTTTGTTAGATATTAGGATAGATATATCAGCTTGTTTCTTGGGCCCATTTGACTGGATTTTTTCCCAACCCTTTACTCTGAGGTGATGTCTGTCTTTGAGGTTGAGGTGTGTTTCTTGTATGCAGCAGAAAAATGGATTCTGCTTTTGTATCCAATCTGTTAGCCTTTGTCTTTCTATAGGTAAGTTCAGTCCACTTATATTAAGGAATATTAATGACCAATGATTGCTAGTTCCTGATATTTTACTTTTTGTTGGTGGTGATGTTATTGTGTGTGTTTTCCCTTCTTTGGAATTTGCTGCTGTGAGATCATCTATTGTCTCTGTTTTTGTAGATGTAGATGTAGCTAGCATCCTTGGGTTACAGTTTCCTTCTAATACTTTGTGTAGGACTGGGTTTACCATTATGTATTAGTTAAATCTGGTTCTGTCGAGGAATATATTGTTTTGTCTGTCTCTGGCAATTGAAAGATTTGCTGGGCATCAGTAGTCTCTTAATGTCTGCATAAATCTTGACCACATCCTTCAGGCTTTTATTGTTTCCATTGTGAAGTCAAGTGTAATTCTGATAGGTCTGCCTTTATATGTCACTTAGCCTTTTTCCTTTGCAGCTCTCAATATTCTTTCTTTATTCTGTATGTTTAGTGTTTTGATTGTTATGTGGCAAGGAGACTTTTTTATTTTTGATCCAGTCTATTTGGTATTCTGTAAGCATCTTGTACCTTCATAGGCATATCTTTCTTTAGGTTAGGAAAGCTTTCTTCTATAATTTTGTTGACTGTATTTTCTGTGCTTTTGGGTTGGACTTCTTTTTCTATCCCTATTATTCTTAGGTTTGGTCTTTTTAGGGTGTCCCATATTTTCTAGATATTTTGTATTAAAATTTTGCTAGATTTAATGTTTTCTTTGACCAATGAGTCTATTTCCTCAATTGTATCTTCAGTGCTTGAGATTCTCTCTTCCATCTTTTTTATTTTGCTGTTTATGCTTGCATTTGTGGTTCCCGATCGTTTTCTCATAATTTCCAATTCTATAATTCCCTCGATTTATATTTTCTTTATTGTTTCTATTTTTATTTTCTAGTCTTGAATCGTTTCTTTCATTTGTTTGATTGCTTTTTCTTGCTTTTAATTAAGGGATTTGTTGATTTCTTCCAATTTTTTTGCTTGTTTTTTATTCCATTGTTTTGAGTTAATTTTTCATTTCCTCTTTAAAGGCCTCAAACATTCTTCTAAAGTTATTTTTTAGGCCATTTTCTTCTGCTTAATCTATACTTGGATGTTTAAGCCTTGTTTTTGTAGGGTTACTAGTTTTTGTTGGTGTCACATTGCTCTTTATGGTGTTGACTGTCTTCTTACCCATCTTTTCCTCTGATTGGTGTAGTTGGGACTGTGTCTCTGGTAACCAGTCTTCTAGGTGACAGTGGATCTAAGGCTCAGATGGTTGCTCCTTGTGGTGCAGTCAAGGTCACGGTTCCAGTCACCCCAGAGGTCACTTGATGCTCCTGACGGTTGCTCAGCATTCCCAGGGGCCACTCCACAATTCCAGGGTTCATTTGGGCCTGCTCCCACAGAGGTAGCTTGCTTGGCACTGCTTCTGCTGAGGTTGCTGAGTTGGGCCTGCTTCAGCAGAGGTTGCTGGTTCAGGCCTGCTTCAGTAGAAGTCACTGGCTTAGTACTGTTCCCTTGGAGGTCACTGATTTGCTCTGGGTCCCACAGAGATCTTAGTTTGGATCTGCTCCTTAAGCAGTGGCTCCCTTGTACCTGCTCTTGTGGATGTTATTGCCTCAGGCCTGCTCTGGCAGAGGTCACTGGCTCAAACCTGGTCCTGTGAAGGTCACTGTGTTAGGCCTGCTCCAGCAGAGGTTGCTGGCTCAGGCCTGTTTCCACAGATGTCCCTGGCTTAGGCCTGCTTCCCCAGAGGTCCCTGGCTTGAGTCTGGTCCTGCAGAGATCTCTGGCTCAGGTCTGCTCCCTCAAAGGTCCCTGACTCATACCCAGACCTGCAGAGGTCTCTGGCTCAGGCCTGCTTCCTCCATGGTCATTCCCTTGTAGCTGCTCCTGTAGAGGTTACTGCCTTGGGACTGCTCCAGCAGAGGTTGCTGGCTCAGGCCTGTTTCCACAGATGTCCCTGGCTTGGGCCTGGTCCCTCAGAGGTCCCTTTGCCAATCCTGCAGAGGTCTCTGTTAGTGGTCACTCCCTTGTCATAACTCAATTTTTAATAAAAAATCTTTACCCATCTTATAAGATGTGCAAATATATGATGTGTTGGGAAGTTTGTAGCTCTGAATTAATTCTTTCGAGATTTCAATGCAGTGAATGCTTGTGCTTATAAAATCAGATCTTGGATGTTCTCCTTCGGTGAGAGTGGCATTCGAGGAGATGGGCTTGGGGAGTAAGTTCATCCAACTAGCACCCACTAGAGTTTGTCAAAGCCAAGTCATGATATAATCGTACTTGTATGTATCATTTGCAGTTCTGGATCTTGTATTGTGTATTGTACAGTCTTCACATCTATAAATAACACCTAATATGTATAAACTCTTAAAAAGGTAAGTCATTTCACTGATAAGGAAAGAGAAATAGCCGAGCAATTTGTCCAAGGTCATAGCCTTAGACCTGAGGTAATACTCGAAGGCTGTAGGATTGATTACAGGCATGGCTGGTATCTTACACTTCTCAGGGGTAGCGTTTGTTAGTCTTCCTGACTCAGCTTTGACAGTGGATAGTCCCAGTGATGTCACTTCATCAATGCTGTGAAGACAATCCTCAGATAACAAGGTAAACTTTTAGAGCAATGGTTCTCAACCTCTGGGTAGCAACCCCTTTGGAGATCTCATATCGGGTATCCTGCATATCAGATATTTACATTATGATTCAAAGAAGCAGCAAAATTACAGTTATGAAGTGTGACAAAATAATCTTATGGATGGGAGGGTCATCATAACATGAGGAACTGTATTAAAGGGTCACAGCATTAGGAAGGTTGAGGACCACTGTTTGAAGACATTTCACCCTCAGGTTCCAATGTAACTCAGAAGAAAATAAATACCATGTGTTTCTTTATAATACTTATAAATAATGTTTTCAACTGCAAACAACATTTTTGTGTTCAACCTCAAAGTCATTTTGTTGTTCTCTAGCTGATTTTGAAGTCATTAAATGCTATTAATTGAATTCATATACTATTATTTGCTTTTAAATGAGATTTTCATCTATATTAGACATGGAGTCTACCAAATGACTTAGTTTCGGAAAATGATTCGGAGTTTTGAAAGTACAACTAGTAGATGCTGCTTAGTCTGGGAACATATAGTGATGCCAAATCCTTTCATTGCTGTGCACGCCAGCTCAGACTGGGAGACGGGAAGGGGAAGTATAGTAGTCAAGGGTTCCTTCAGTCCAAGGGTTGTGCTGTACCCTTCAATGTTTTCTTCTTTAATGGGAGCAGTCATGCCTACTTTAGGGGATCGCTTTAAGCAATAGAAGAGAAAACGCACCAAGAAAGGGCTGTACAATGTGGTATCACTCAGGTGAGAGGACAGAAACTTCCATAGCCAGGATTTATTCACTCGACTAAGGTGATGGAGCCCAGCTGTGGGTAGCATGCAAGGAAGCCACGATACCTAAGCATGACCTCGGCCTGCCAGCAACCTTCTAGTTCATGGAGAGCAGGCCAAGAGTCAAGGAAATTATTCAAGGGACTGGAAGCATGGTGATGTGAAATCCCTGGCAGGGAGTCCCAGAGGAGTAAGAAAAACCAAAAACTGACTTGCTGACAACTGCCTCTCTGGGTCAAAAATAAGGTTTGTTTATTGGAACCAGAGAGGAAGAGAAAGTACATGACTAGAGCATTTTTTTTGTAGAAAAAAAACAAATAGAAGAAAAGATGACTCTCTTAAAAACACTTGGAAAGTTATCAAATGAAAGGAGAATTGAACATTTTCTATTACTTTCCAAAAAATGGATTGAATAAGAGGTTAGAAACTGCTTATAAAAGGACACTTTGGGACTTACAAAAAATTAAGGCAAAACATTAATTCACATTCTAAGTTCCTTAGAAATAGATTGGCTTAGAAACATATGTACTTCTAGTGGAGAAAAAAAATCATCAGAACTTTAATTAAAATCCCTGGAGCAGGTGACTTGTTAAAATTAATATAATTACAAATGTCTGAAAGTCACTTAAAACTATATTTCTGATGATCGTCAAAGGATTATTTTGGTCCACTAAATGCATCTTTCAGAACTGAAATAAAGGTTGTAGGCCATTTAGGAGGCAAATTTTGTCATGGTATTAGTTTCAGATTTAGAGTCAAATAGACTTAAAATCAATTCTTTGTTCTGCCAACACTTTGGTCTCATTAACTTTGAAATGAGTAAATGTTCCACCACTCAGAGGCAATTTTCTCATCCTTTAAGAGGGAGCATGCCACAACTGCTGCTCAGGTTTGGAGTCAGGGTCAATGAGAAAATTTATAAAATAGTTACTACAGTTTGTGACATGGAAAAATCACTAAAGATAATTGAAATTGACACAGGATTGAGAGGTAATAGAGGTCCTCATATTTCTCATTTTTGGTGGAAATAGACATAGACAACCTTCCTGATATGTTACTGAGTTAGCATTTTAATTAGACTAATGATCTCATCTGAGGCAAATGAGTCACTCAACCTTATCTATTCCAGCTAGGACATGACGATCCTAAAATTTCTTTTCCTATAAATTAAATTTGCATACAGTGTTGCTTTAGCTGTTTCCTAAATAAGGTTGTACCCTTACCTTATCTATTTTACAAAGTATAAATGAGGACATAGCCTAAGACAACTTTCATCTTCCTAGAAAGGTTCAGATTTTTCCACATTTGACATCTGACAGCTTATTTTCCTGCCACAATTTCACAAGAGAAAAAGGAATGAAACTGAATGTCACTGAGACAGGACTACAAAAGAACTACAGCAGTGGTAACAACAACATATAAATTGTCACCTTTCATCTATTCCTGACAGTGCCAACATAATATTTTTATCACTTTTTAAAAAGAATGCACATGAATCCTGGCAGACATTTCAAATATCAATGGCAACTGACCCCCAACTGCCAATAGAGCATAGCACTGTTTTGAAATGGTTTTCTGAAGTAGGATTGGTTTGCATGAATGTGTTGGCCTTTCATGTCCAGTAGGAGAACGTCCAGTGAATCTCTGGATTATCTTAGCATCATTTCTGATGAGGACTCAACTCTTCAAGACCTGTCTATCACAGGAACCTTCTTGCTACCTGCTGTATCCATTAATCTGGTTTGCAGATATACTTGTTTACCCCTGTTATAGCATTAGGTCAAGTGTTTGTCCAGGATATCCCACTGGTTCATAAAAAATCTTTATCAACAGCCGTGTTGAAATAAGCCAGGATAAGTGGGCAGACTCCTTAGGTTTTAACTTTCTGCCATGTTCCTATGCAGCATTTTGTGAATGAACCATCAGTGAGCCAATACCTTACCACTCAGTACATGAGAAAATCAGATAGATAACCAGGAACAAAATATGTGCAAAAGCAAAAGAAAAGGAAAAGTGATATGATGGGCCATCTGATATAGAAAGTCTCATTGCAAATGCTCAAATCCTGTAATTTGGAATACATACATTTAGTTACATTATAACTTCCTGCATGTCTGTGGTGGGAGTAGGGTATGTGCATGTGAGTGTAGGTGCCCTTACATGTGGTTGCAAGTCACTTGGCATGAGTGCTGGGAACCAAGCTTATGGAAGGACAGCATGTACTTTCAAGTGTTAAGCCATTTCTCCAGTCCTAAAACCATTTTGTCCTTCAACAAAGGAATCTCATAAAATAAAGCATTTAATTAGGGACTTGCTTACAGTTTCAGAAGGTGAATCCATGACCACCATGGTGAGAAACATGGTAGCAGGCAGGCGGCATAGCACTGGAGCAGTATCTGAGAGCTTACATCTTTACTGCAAATTTGAGGCATAGAGAAAGATTGGGATAGGGAAGGGGAAGAGAGGGGAAGAGCAGGGAAGGGAAGGGAAGGGGTGGAAGGGAAGGGAAGAGAAGGACTAGACCTGATGTGGACTTTTAAAACCTCAAAGCCTACTCCCAATGACATACCTCCTCCAATAAGGCCACACCTCCTAATCCTTCTCAAAAAAATTCTACTAAGTGGGGACCAAACATTCAATATGTGCCAATGGGGACCATTCTCATTCAAACCACAACAAGGGGGAATGAAGAATGGATATTCTCAAAATATATTGAGAATATATTCTCAAATAACAAATAACACCTTTAAAAAAATCACTGGTCACTTCAGTCCAAAAATTCTGGAATTGAACTTTTATGATGCAGGTTTTATCCATATGGTGTTCTACATAGCTTTTAATGGGATCCACCTTCTCTATCTGGCCCCACCAGCAGATTTGTTTTGATAATCTGTGAACTTGTAGATATGATCCTGTAAAAGATATATACATTACTATAAATGTTGATTGTAATAAATACTTCTTTTCTGTCAAAAAAGGTTTTAACCTGCCTTTAGAGGTAAATAAGCTGAAGATATTTTTTTAAGTACACAAATCTATATGAAGTGTAATTATTCTGGTCAATTTGAGGAAAGAAAATCCAAAATCTTCTTACAAAGTCAATGTATTGAATACAGTGAAATCCACCAAAGTCTAAAACATCTAAGAGACATATTTAAACTTTTTTAATTGAGATTTTGATCAAGGAGAAGCCAACTTTTATAAGGGTACACATTAGAGAGTGAGAAAAATTTTCCAAGTGGAAGAAGTTATAGTTTTTCCAGTGGTTTCCAAGACAGGAAGCCTGAGAACTAACACTGGAGGAAATAGAAACATTTCCAACTACTGTGTCAAGAAGGTATTCCTCACCTTGCTGTCATAGACAGTACTTAAAAGAGAAAAGCTAGCAAACTCTTGAGGTCAACATATCAGCTTGACTAAAGCAAAAGACCTGATAACTTTTGCTGAATTTATCTCACATCAGTTAAGAGGAAAAGAAATTCAGAATCTCAAGTCACCCAATAAATGTTTATTGAGTATGTTTTGGTCTCTAAATAACTAACAGAGTCATTCTTTTCTCTTTGGGGAGGGAGTATCACATATAGGTACAATCACCTTCTTTTAAAAGCAAAGTTGATTTATTTTCTTTGGATAGTATTGGATGGAATTATTTTTAAATGAATTTCCTCTCAGTGAAGCCAATTTATAAGTCAATAAACAGTATTTCAAAAGCCCAATAATTGAAATTATGCTAGGATGCAATTGGCATGATGACTTTCTCATATTCCTATTTCAGGTTTCCTGTGTAAAGCTCATTCTTTTGCAGATAGTCAATTTGAGTCAAGTGGGATCCTTCTCCAGAATACTGGAATTAGGATTTTTAAAAAAAAAACAAATTAGATTTTGAGAAAAGAATTATAAGATAGCAGTATTCTGTTACTTGCTTCATAGATTGGAGATTCAGAAGGATGAGCCCTATGGAAAGAAACAGATATCTCAGGTCTTCAAGCTTCCACTTCCTTTGAATTGCTTTATAAAATCTGTTTCTGTCCTGTGTGTGTGTGTGTGTGTGTGTGTGTGTGTGTGTGTGTTTGTGTATAACTGCTCAAGTGGCCCAATAGCTGCATTCTCTCTGAAGCTCTCTCTTTTTTTTCTGCGAAGAATCAAGCCTTTGCAATTTTATGTTTTAGCTAAACAGACATACATACTCATATAAACTCAGCCGACAATTGCTTTTAGCCCAGAATTGCTATCATTTAGGCTGATGCTGATTGGAAAGTAAGAGTCACTGAACATTTTCCAAAGTAGCATTTGGTGAGCTTGGGCTTCCATGATGGTTGCAGTCTCTGAGGGTTCATCTATTTAACTTGATTAATCCATTGTAGATTGTTTGGTTTTCCTTTTGTTAATGATGAATATATATAAAAAAACACCCATTATGTTAAAAACCACTCTCTGGAGAGCAAGTGAATATAAGCACGTGTAAGACAGGAACCTGAAAGTGTCCCCAGTCCCTGACAATCCCTGTGTGTGAGGATCAGCTTTTCCACAGACACCATGCCTTTGCAGTTGTGACTATGTAAAGGTTTCCACCAGCAGACTCTACAGAAGGATCTCTAGTGACTGGGATTGGTTGGCCTTTCCAATAGAAAGTGCCTGGAGGACCCCTCACCCCCACTCCCAGCCTCCGCAGACTGACTCAGCAACACAGCTGCAGATCTGCTTGCTGGCATGTAACTGTCACTCACATTTCCCCCAAGAACATTCTACCCAAGGGTGCCTGGTGACTCTGCTTTGCTTCAGGGAATCCCAAATATTTTCTTTCATGTCTGTTCTCTTTCTTCTATAAAATTAGATTACAAATAAGCAATCTTATTTTAATCCCAGCACTTGGGAGGCAGAGGCAGGCAGATTTCTGAGTTCAGTTCCAGGATGGCCAGGGCTACACAGAGAAACCCTGCATTAAAAAAACCCAACTAACTAGCTAATAAATGAACAAAGAAACAAATGTACGATCTTAGTATAATTTGGTGAACTTTTTGTTGTTGTTGTTTTGAGCCTAGCTTTTAACAGTTGAGCCATCTCTCTAGCTCAGGGTGAATATTATTTTTTTAAGTTTATTTTCTACACTTTCTTTCTGAATGGCAAATGAATTGGGACCGCATGAAGTCTAAAACTCCAGGGATATTTTATCTTGCCCATTTAAGACTTTTGACTTAATAAGGAGAGGAATACAGGAGAATTAGGGTGTTGAAATCCAGAAAAGCCAAGAACCCTTGTCTCATTGAAGCCCACACACTGGCACCCCTCTACAACTGAGTCTTCCCTGAAGGAGTTCACATAATCTAGGTTTCGCTTAGTTGAGACCAATGTCTGGCTTCTCTAATGTTCCTTGATTTCTTCTTCCTCCAATCCATGATTATAATCTACAACGGCTGTGTTGCAAATTCTAATTGTTGTGTTATTTGTTACTAGTGTCCCACATGTAAATTCTTTCAAAGTAGTGTCCAATGTCACAGTTTTCAGAACAATCACCTGATGACATAATGAACAATATTTCCTAAATAAAAGAGACTCGCCAGCAATGAGCACACATGGTCTCGGGGAGGTTATTAGCATCTCTGATGGAACTGCTGCTCTCCCTGTGAAGAGACAGGACTGAACAGAAAGCTCCCGACACAAAGTCCTTTCCTTTCCATAACAGCAGCAGATTGTCCCTAAGAAACAGCTATAAAAAACTACAGAGGTTTGTGATTATTATTCTGAGTGCTCTTCAAATAATAAAAACGTGGGTAAAGTGGATAAAACGCTAGGCTAGGACAATTCTAACAGTTACCACATGCTACGCGCAATTTCATAACAGGTTTTTCGCGATAATATAACTGAAATGAAAAGGGACAAGTGAATTACAAACTCTGTTACATCATTTCTTTGCCCCTAGAAAAAGCGACCATATCTGCACTGCATATGTCTTTGATAAATACGATGGTTAATTTTGAACATCAGCTTGGCACAACATAGAATCAGAAGTCTCTCTGGAAGACTGTGTCGATCAAGCTGGTCTGCAGATAGATCTGTGGGGGATTGTCATGATTACATTGATGAGGTAAGATCTAGCCTGAAAGAGGGTTCCACTTCTACCCCAGTTTTAGAGAGTAGAGAAAACAAGCAAAGCATGCGTTCTCAGCACTCTTCATGACTGTGACTGCACACGGCCAGATGCTTATGTTCCTGTCCTCTTGGCCTCCCTCCAGTCATGGAACTATGAGCTGAAATAGACCATTTCCCCTCTAAGTTGCTTTTGGTCAGAATAATTATCACGGCACTATAACTAAAATGAGAACAGACTAAGGTAAAAATGAAATGTCTTGGATGAGGCATTTTCCTAAGGCAAAGCTGCTGACACCACTTTTAAAACATACTTCTTGATAGTGAGATGGAGAGCCATGAAAAGAGACGTATTTTATTACTCCCAAATTTGCCTTTACCCTCACCTCCCTTCCCAGGAGAGTGTACACTACAGATAGTAAGATTTTGGGGTGACTGTTCCCACAAAAGTGTTGCTGTAGCTTTCTGTGTCATTGGCATCATAAAACTCCAAGCTGATCATTCCTGATCAAAGTTTCTCAAGAACGATTTATAAATTTCGTCAAAAACCTTTCAGTTATTGTCAGTGGCACTAATGTCAAGATGGATGCAGAAGTTAAGAATCCAGAGGCTTATTCACATAATCGATTAAATTGACAAGCATTTATTGAGTGCCCATCATACATTATAACCCATATAATTTAATGTACGCTTACTCACATCAGTCAAAGTTCTTATCTGTGACCAGCAGACAATGATTCAGACTCGTTAAAAGTAAATAATAAAATCTGTGGACTTGCTGAGAACACTGGACAAATTGTGTAGAACAGAAAGAAGCCACACAGCTGGTACTGCACAGCCACGTGATGGTCTCTGTGCAGTGAAGAAGTGGCAACCATCACCAGGCACAGACTCTTGCAGAATATTGGCCACCAGCATCAACTCACAGCACCACAATCTGAAGTAAGTGGCATTTGATGTCATCACCCCTATGGCCAAAAACATATTCTTCTATATGTAATTTTCTCTGATACTAGATTTACATTGAAAATTGTGGATGAGTTCATCTGATTGGCTTATCAAAATCACAGTCTGGCATATAAAAGCTTAGATTTGAAATTGGGAGTGTGACAAAATTATCAGTCATTGGGATGATCAATGTACTTATCATCCTTTTTTGTATTTTTGTTTTGTTCTTATGTTTTTTTAAAACTAGTTCTTTTTTAAATTGATTTTATTGAGCTATACATTTTCTCTGCTCCCCTCCCTTCCTCTCCCTTCCCCTTCAGCCCTCTCCCATGGTCCCCATGCTCCCATTTACTCAGGAGATCTTGTCTTTTTCTACTTCCCATGTAGATTAGATCCATGTACGTCTCTCTTAGTGTCCTCATTGTTATGTAGGTTCTCTGGGATTGTGATGGGAGGCTGGTTTTCTTTGCTTTATGTCTGAAAGCCACTTATGAGTGAGTACATATGATATTTGTCATTCTGGTCTGGGTTACCACGCACAATATGATCTTTGTGGGGACACTTCTGTCATCTTAATGCTACTAATGGGAAAACAGCAATCCGAACCTAATTCCACTAAGTCTGTAAAACAAATCCAGACTTACCCTTCTCAAATACCAGCAGGCACTCAAATAGTCATGATTTATACGAAGTTCTATTTTCCTCCTTTTCCGGTGGTAATACCATTTCATACCCTATGGAATGACTCTAGAAATACATTCAGAGACACCTGAAGACTTAATAATCAAACACATTGCTTGACACATTTTTGAGACCTTGTACTTTAATGCGAGGTTGCTATGAGGAAATATGAAAAATAAATACTAAAACTGAATAGGTATTTACAAATGGTTTTATTACAGTATGCTTGTAGCCCATTTCTAATCCCTGTTGAAGGATTTCCAAACACTACACTTTTCTAAGCATAGTAACAGCCAGTAGTTGAAAGGTGCAATTTATCGAGACTTTTCTCTGGGCTTTGGGACAGATCCTCTCTAGAAAATCTGGTCTCCCAAAGCTGTCATTGTCTGTAGCGGTCCTCAGCTGTCTGAGTCTCTCTCTCTTTCTCTTTCATAAGCAGTCAGACATCTTTTCCTTCTTGTCTACTATTATCGAATTTACTTAATATAGATTCTATTAATGGAAATTCCCACTAACAGGAAAGTTCTTTTTTCATCTCCAAACTATTTTTATTAATTTAATGTAAATGTTAACTTAATATCATTTCACAAACTTTTTCTGTTTAATGTCAATTAATAAGTCACTGGTTTGCTACTCAAAACAGCACTTAATGTCAACTATTTCAATCAGCCTTTCCTTTGAAGCTGGAATTTTTAAGTGAAACTCATTTTAATATGTCTTTAAATTTGCTCAGTAATGAGTTGAACAGATTTTTTAAAAACATAATTCTTCAAACTTTTCACTGTTATTAAGGAGCTGAAAATAGCTACTTCAGCTTTCTAAGTGATCAAAACTATACATCAAAAATTTAAATAATGCAAAATTGCTAACATTTACTCAGGTAACCCTTTAACAGATTAAATAAACATTTGATAATTGCTCCAAATAAGTTATTTCTCATATTTATGCCAAACATCATGACAAGTACATCCTTAGCTCTTCTGTCAAAATTTTTTCCAAATCCTTTCTAATGCCTTGTAGAATTATTACCATCATACAACCAGGTTTTATAAAAAAAAATTAAAAGTATGCTTCTCCTTTTAATCATAGATGTGTCATCTGCATAAAGACTGCAAAATTTCAATTTAGACATAAAAATTAGATAATAAAAAATAACATATTCACATCATAGCAAAATATAAAGACTAGAATAAAACCACAATGTGGAATGTTACTGGAAGGATGAAGTATTTCATCTCGTGTCTAATTCTGTCACTCACCAGCATAAAAAAGTATTAATTATTTTTGAAGTTTGGTACTATGATAAACATAGAACTGATTCTCTTACATAAACATTTTATATAAAATGTCAATCAACTCTCTAGTTTTCATTAAATTATTGCCTTTTGATACAATTATGTACAGCAATTTTTAAATTCTCTGATATATCAATAAACTTATATATGATTATCATATATAGATTCAAAATCAAGTTTTGATAACATAGCTATCAGCTCAGCATTATATTTAGTCATTACCTATCAGCAGCTTTAGACACTAGTCTAATGGTCATGTAGAATCAGTAATTACAGATGGTAAGTGCTGGCTTTGCTTCTCAATTATAGCCCATAATAAGCTTTTTCCTTTTTTTTTCCTGTTGAGACAGGGTCTTACTATGTACCCGGCTGTCCTGGAACTCACAGAGCTCTACCTGCTTCTGCCTCCCAAGGGCTGAGATGAAAGGTTATGCAGCTACACCCAGTTCATATTATTTTTAATCTTTCTCTACCTCCCTTCTTTTAAATACCAGAATCTCAAAACTATAAACAAATATCATATAGATAAAACAATGAAAAAATGAAATTTTAGTAAAAATGTCTTGGTGAATGTCATAATGCTAACAAAACTGTTGATACAAAGGCTATACAATAAGGTTATTGTTACCACTTAATGCCCTCCCCATGACCCTTGGTGATCTTAAGAAAATTGGGAAAGTCAGCAAAGAACGTTTTCAGCTTAATATTAAATTGTCTTTGGCAGCTAAGAGATGCTATGAGCTGCTGAGCCAACCTGAGTCCTCTATCTCATGCCTACAGCAGTTCTTCAGCAACCTGAGGAAACATGATGCTGGGAAGGCAAAGAAGCAACACTGAAAAGTTGTGTTCATTGGACAAAGGCTTTTTAGTTCCTCTGCCTTCTTTTCCTTTGAGGATTAAAAAAAAATACCAACATATATCTGAGCATTGAGCCCTACACCTGTGATTATTCCCTCAGGCAAGACAGCCCCATCATCGTCAGCACCAAAATGGAAGCTGCCTATGATTTGAAATGTGCATGTACCTCATCATGTAGAAACTATTAGATCGTATGTGTGAGTCATCTAAAACACTCCATCAGTTAATGCATCTATGATAACCACAGGGAAGGCACCAAACTATATGGCTAGCACGTGAAGGAATGAAAATACCATCTTCCTCCTCGGTTACTAAGACAGAGCCTAATAAGAACTCTCTTCTTCTCTACTGTCTTCCATTTGTTTGTGTTGTGTGGCTGGCTATTGGCCTGTCTGTGGTCTGTCTGTTGTGTGGTTCCAAACTGTCTGTCCCTGTTGCTTCTATGATGTGCCTAATCCATGCCTGTCCTACGGGACAGAGGGTTTTGTTATGTATTTATTGAATAGCACAGAAAACATGGTATAGTCTTACACATCAAACATACTTTACTGATCCCAACTGATCAGAGTAACTATAAGCAGGTAATGGCAGCCTACATCCACACATTGCTTACATTTATGGGACATTTATTTTAAGATTGCTCTCAACCTGCAGTTTGCTTTCAGCAAATGATCACCATAGCACACACATATGCACACCTACTACTCTGGGCCAGGGATAGAAGAGTACATAACTTAAGATTAAATTTATACATTTAGCTTAGGTTTGTAAAATCTGATCACACGGAAAATCCAAAGCACAGCAATGTTGGCTATATTGCTCTCTTAAAGGCAGGTAGGTCAAACTCAAACAGGCTGATTACACACTAGGACAGCAGGTTAAGTATATACACTTAGATGCTCTCAAGACGTATTGTTAATTTAGCTGCCAGGTCAGGCAAAAGTTCATTTCTTTGAAGAGAAGAATTTTTTTCAGAATAATACACATTGCCAGAAGCAGGAAGAGAACTCTTTACAGAAGGAACCTATGTCATAGTCATCATGGTGTCATAACGTCTGCAGAGTGGTGACAAGAAGCATCAGGAGTTTCCAGAGTGGCAGGAAGGCGAGGAGGGAAGACTGTGGGGCACCACGTGTTAATGACTAGCTGGAGTCTTTCTTCAATTTGCTCTCGACTGGCCTTTCTCTGGTTCTGGTTTCACTTTAGGCAAAGTTACTATATTTCTGCACTATTAAAATTTTGTTATCTTCTAAAGTGTTTTCCCCATTATCCTAGTTCCCTTCCTAGTCCCTTGATTAAAAACCATGACCAGGAGAAATTTGCAGAGGAAAGGGTTTAACTGGCTCACAAGTTACAGTTCCTCATCAGGGGAGACTAAAGCTGAGACTTAAGGAGATTGGAGCAGAAACAGAAGCAAAGACCGTGAAGAAAGCCTGTTTCCTGGCTCAGCTTGCTCTCAGGTCCAGATTCGTCTGCCTGGCGTGGTACTCCCACAATAGGCTGGTCCCACCTACCTCAATGAACAATTAAGAAAACGCCCCTACAGACATTCGCACAGGCCAGTCTAACAGAAAGGATATCTCAGTAGAGGTTCCCTCTTCTCAGATGACTCCAGGTTTGAGTCAAGTTGACACCTGAAGCTACCTATGTTGCTTGTTTAAATTCCTTTCTATCCTTGGTAAAAGTAAAGTACAATGTCTCAAACTGCTTACAAACTCTATTTCTAGTCAATTCAGATCACCTGGTTAATGCTGAAGAAACAGATGGATTTTATTGTACAATTCTTGTAAGGAAGATAAGGTCACCGCTTAAAAAGACAGTCATTAAATTCTGCGTTCTGTAGCACAGAATCTATTACAATTCAAACCCTGAGTGGGATGTTAAGCTTTCCCAAGGTCTAAAGGCTCCACTTCAGCAGAAAGGGAAGAGTGTACCAAACTCTTCTCTCAGATCTCAGGCGGGACTCAAGCGTTATCTGACAACAGCTCCGTTCTAACAGGCCAATCATGGACACTCATCAGTGGTACCAAGCTAGGGGTGTTGGTGGGACACAGAGTATGGGAGCTACATTTTGAGGACCTTCCACACACAAAACAGTGTAAGAGGAAGTTGGGTTACACATAAAGCGACACTGTTCCTCACACTTTAACATTTCTCTTAGTGGTGCCATAGAAATCAAAGCACACACCTTCGATTTATTTTGATCTGGGGGATGCTTTTTAACATTTCTGTGATTATGTTAGGGTCTGAGGACACTTTATCTCCATTTGCCCTCACTTAATTTTTCTATTGATAAGAGCATAACAATTATGTAAATATTTGAACTGTGTCATCATTAGTGTTAATTTTATGCACATTTAAGTTTCTATGTTACAGTGGTTATTTTTACAAAGTCTGTACTCATTTCATTTTACCCTTAGGAGGTGTCCACTCAGTGTTCTTCATTCCTTTCTACCTGGCTGTTTTTCTCTCTTCCCCCATGTAATATATTTTTTCCTAAATTCAGGTGTGAAGATGTTAAATTTTCTTGTGTCTAATTTCCTGGGAAACAATCTTTTTAAACTATTTTTTTTTACCTGTTTTCTTGAAGGATATTTTCTCCAGGCAATTCCATATATTTGATTTTTCTCCTCTGATGCTTGGAAGTGCATCCTTCTGTTACTGGACTTGCATAGTTCAGTTGAGAAGTCAGCTGCAAGCTTTGAAACTATTCATTTGAAAGGAGTAGCCCTTTTTACCCTTTAGCAACTTCTATATGTTTTTGCCATAAGAACCCCCATCCCTGGGAAAGAAAGAAAGAAAGAAAGAAAGAAAGAAAGAAAGAAAGAAAGAAAGGAAGGAAGGAAGGAAGGAAGGAAGGAAGGAAGGAAGGAAGGAAGAAAGAAAGAAAGAAAGAAAGAAAGAAAGAAAAGAAAAAGAAAACAAAAACAGAAAAACTTTTCTTAGGTTGGATTGCTTCATAGTTATTATTCCAGGGTTTTGTTGAAAAGCAGAAAGATAGTAAATGCTTCCCAGCTGTGCTCAAGCGTCAGCACTCCTTACACAAACTCAGGAGACAGTGCCTATCCCCTGAAGAAGCTTATATGCACCGAAGTCCTCTTGTGGTTTTAACATAGACGTTTAGTGCATGTGACCAATACCAGATCCTAGGTTAGGCCTTTCCCAGTAGAGATTCTCAGGCTAGGCAGACAGACCCTCAGTGTGTGACTCAAGTTAGACAGTTGCATGTTCTTAGTCTGATAAACTCGACAGATATCTCCTCTCTCTAAAATTTTATATTAGCGACTCTCCTTTGATTCATACTGTTTTCTGGTGTTTTAAAATGGCTTTGGTAAACTCATCTAGATCTTTGTAGTTGCTCTAGAAAAGAACTATCCTGTTAAATAATCATCTATGTGCACTTGTCCTGTTTGAACAAAAACCAAACTCAAGATCAATAATAACTGGTGACTGACATTTGACCTAAGTATGGGTAATAATGTTTCCCTTGGGTGCATAAAAATGATCACCAAGTTAGTGATTTAAAACAATGCACATGAAGCATAAAGCTAGTTAATCTTATCAATAAAAACCAGGAGTCAGAAATCAGAGTTAAAACCTAAAAGATCAGAGAAACAGGGCAGCAGCCACAGTCCCTTCTTACCTCTTCCATTCCTCCATCCAAAAGGGCAGAGATCTTGTCTTAGGCCCACCTTACTGTAACCTCCTGTCCTCTCTGTACAGACCTCCAGACCTCTATGATTAGCTAGTGCCTAGTTCTGCCCTCTGACCCCCAAGCAAGCTTTATTTGTCAGAACACAAACAAAATATCACACAAGAGCATATTTATCATTTCTCTATGCCAGTAGGCTTCACATAGCTTCTCTGGGTCTTCTGCCCAAAGGTTTGTAGGCTGTAATCAATAGGTTTTTCATGCTATGTTCTTTTATACAACTCAGGAATTCCACCAAGTTACCACAGTGGTTGGTAAAATTCAGTTTCTGATAAGGCTATTAAAAATTCACTTTGTTCAGAGGCTGGCAGATCTCTGTGAGTTCGAGACGAGCCTAGTCTACAAGAGCTAGTTCCAGGACAGGCTGCAAAGCTACAGAGAAACCCTGTCTCGAAAAAACAAAACAAAAAAAAAAGTCACTTTGTTACTGTCAATCAGCTGAAAATTCTCTTAGTGTTGCTGCTCTCGACAGCATCTAAACAATCCCCCTCACAAGATGCCAACCTCCTTCTTAATACCCTGAGGGAGATCTGTCACCGGTCTGCTAATATGGAATGTCTGTAAAGTAACTGTAGGAACAACGCCTACTCCATCACCTGTGTCGTGTTCTACTGCCTAAAAATAAAGCACCGGTTCTTCCTGAACTGATAATGCTCTTACACAGGCTATGGCTGACGTCACCTCCTGATGTTACCACAGTGGTTCAATCAAGAGAAGTAGGAGCAGTGGTCATGTCTTCAAATGTCCAATTTGGAGAGAAGGAAACACTATAAATTAGATATCGATGCTATTGTGTTAACAATGAAAACATATTGTATAGTTTAATAACTGTCAGGCCAAATCAATCATAGCTGCAGCCCCCAAAGATATCCTGGCTTTTGGCTCTCATCGACGGATACATCTTCTAATCAAAGAAGATTCGTGAATGGCAGAAACTAAAGAAAAAATATAACCAGAGAAAACCATAACACAACTTAGAAACTATTAAGAAGAAATAGATTTAGAAACAAGTCCACCAACTCTCACTAAACAGCCATGCATCTACATTATATTATTTTATTATCCAATATGCACCCTCATTCAAAGACAGAGAGTACCTCTTTTAACACAATGCAATCTGTGGAACATAGATACACACCCTGAGCCCACACCCAAAAAGGAAGCCAGGAGAAAAGTGGATAAAGCAGATGTGTCTTAGGAAATAGTTTTCAAAGAAGCAAGCCAAAGTTGAAACAAGCATAACCATAACCGAAGGGGTGTGATGCGGTAGGAAATGCCTTATCATACATACACTCCGTAAGCCTGTGTTTCCTGCCCTGTGCATAGGCGGTGCAGGATGCGACAAGCAAGGGCTCTGCCATCATTTTACTGTGTGAGGGTTAAAACAACAATGCAAGAATCATTCTTTAAAAATGATAAAGATTTTTACAGGGTTTATGTACTGTAAATAAAATAGACAAGAAAAATAAGACAGAAAAATAATTCCTTTTGTTTAGTTGCCTTTTGAGACAGGGTTTCTCTGTGTAGCCCTGGCCATCCTGAACTCACTCTATACACCAGGCTGGCTTCGAAGTCAGAGACTCTCTTGCCTTTGCCTCCAAAGTGCTGGGATTAAAGGCATGTGCCACCACGCCTTGCTTAGAAAAAAAAGAATTTTGAAGTCAGAAAAGTAACCTGAAATCAGGACAGACTGAAAATCACATTGCATTGAGTGGTCACAACAAACCTTCATGTCCCCTTGCTCCCAGTGACTGGGAAGCATGTCTCTAGTGTGGAAGCCAAACACTGCTGTGCGGACCATGCCGACAGCTCATCATATATGGCGGTGGCTTGTTCGTCATATGTTGCCCAGTGATGGTGTTCAGATCAGCAATGTCCCAAGACAGGAAGATTGCTGGGGTACAGGCCCAGCCTCTATGCCGCCCCAGCCTTCATCAGTGCAGTGTTTATTCTCAAAGAAAAGTAACAAATGCTATATTGGGGGAAAGGAGTGCATTGAAGTCGAGAGGCGGAGCATTGCAGCAGGAACCCCTATACAGGAGGATCAGCCACTGCTCTGTCCAGCTGCAGGAAAGACTAGCCTCAGACCCCTAGTGTTCTCTAACACAAGGCTTAGTTCACTGTCCATATACCCTTCCAGGTTTGGTTAGAATCTTTTCCAGGTGTCTTTTTTTATTCTGGGGTCCAGGTTGAAAGCCTGATCTAGGATGAGTAATCTTTTTGACAAGAGGAAGAAAAAGCCAGTTAGCAAAGAGAGCAGGGTCTGTAAACGCCTCTGGTTAGAACTGTGACTGTACAGTTCCCCCTCCCTTGTTCCATTGCTCTATGCAAGGCACACAGCCAAACACAAGGACTGGGAAGGCATCTTCTCTCACAAGGAAGCCAACAGCAGGAAGGTATAACACGATTCACTCCAAATGCTAATATTCTAAAGGATAGTGCCATATTCCAAAAGTAACAGAGGAAAAAAATGGCCCTTAGGACTCAGGTATGATAATTAATCTTCTTGGATTTAAAATCCCCTAGAAGAGACATATCTCTCAGTATCTATGAGAGGTCTTCTGAAGAGGGGAGACCCACCCAGAATATGGGTGGCACCATTCCGTGGCTGATTTCCTAGACTGAATAAAAAGGAACAATGAAGAACATGAGTTGAGTATTAGTGTTTGGATCTCCCAGCCTTACTGGTCTGTACTCCTAACTTCAAGCCTGATTCAAGTCTTCTTTTCTTCAGCGCAATAAGAAAAACGATGACTGCAGTAGGTTTTTAATGAAGCAGGGGACTGGGAGAAAATTGATCAGGGCTACATTGCAGCATGTACTGCCCGAAGTCAGGGAAAGAATTTCTGTGGGAAAGAAGACATGACTCAAGGATTTTTATAACCAGTCAAGTTGTGTCCAGATTGCCTGTCAGTAACCAAAGCAGGAGCTACTGGGGTTTGATGCTGTCAGCAAACAAAGCCTGCTTCAGCCATCTTTGCTGGAGTTTGTCCTTTAACGTGTCTGAGGCTGCTACAGGATATTTGTTCCTACTGTGACACCCCGAGACTGCGTTAATAAAGTTAACTTTGAATCAGGGGGTGGAGCCAGCGACTAGCTTACTGGAATTATTATCCATAAAGAAGTCAGGAATGTGGATAGAGAAGACACATAGGAAGGAATAGGGAGGGACTTAGAGACTGTGCTGTCTTTTGGCCTGGGAAGTGTGGAAAGACTGTCAACTGGTTGCTTCTCCACAGCTCCTTGGACCTATCAGGTTTTCACCCCAATATTTGGCTCTCGAGTCTTTATTGGATAAACTTATTCGAGGCCATTGGGCTCACTGGTGATGGTTGCCCTTCTCTGAATGTCAGTTTTCCTGATTTAACTGCTTCAGCTGGTTCACCTGCTTGGCAAATGTGCAGGTGCTCCTCAAGGTCCTCCCTTTCTGAAGAGCCTGCATTGATTTCCTCTTTCTCAAACAGACTAAAACTGAATGTGTGTGAAATAGGCATTCTTACAAATGTAGAAACTCAGGCAGCAAATGTCTACATTCTTTTAAATAAAGCATGCTTATATATAAATACGGGTAAATCATAAAATGAACTTGAGAATAGATAAATAAGCCTAAAAACAGGTCAGTGGTACCCAGCATGACCTTGGGTTTGACCCCTGGCAGAAGAATACAAACCAGCAAGTGACAACAACACACCTCTTATCCAGGCTCGTGTGACAGTAGACTCCTGTCATCCCAGCATCTGAGATGCTGAGGCGGGAGGATCAGGGAGCTTAAAAGAAAGGATGACAGAACAGTATATAAAAGTTACTTCCAAACTCCCAGGTTCTAAGGAGAAAGGCCGATAAAGGAAGTCTTAATGAGCTCATGCGTCCTGGAACATTGAGTAGCAGCTCATGGGCAAACATTCTCTAAAGTGGGAGAATTTGGCTTTTAAGATGAACTCTGATCTCATTATTTATCTTCCTCAAGTGAAGCATGTGGTTGTGATTCACTTCTCTTTTTTTCCATTAAAGAAATCCATCTTCTGGTTTGTTCTTTTAAACCATCAGGGACTTGCTGCTTTCATAGGAGTCTGCTTATACTTCTCCATTTAGCCTTTAATCTATCTGTGCCTCTGTTCATGGAATCACTGCCCCAGTAAGATCTAGATGTCTGTATTTGGTTAATTTTAAAAACGTCATTTTGCGTAGTTCCTACAATATCATGGATAAAGTCATTCTTCTTTTTGCCTAAAAATAAAAGCAATAATTAGCTGAGTAGAACTGTCTTTTCAAGCACAGCACTGGGTTCATCTTCAAGAAGCATTCTTCCGTCACTGGAGACTATGAAAAAACACCCATGTGTGAAGAGAGGCCTGGTCAGATAGGGCTCTTTGAAGTGATATTTGAGCTGATGTCTTAAGGAGCAGGAGCAATTAAGTAGGTGAAATCGTCTGACTGTAGGTATTCATCAAAGCCAAGAATGCTGCTGAAGCACCACAGGGGAAACAGCAGAAAATGACCAAGACCATGAGCAGTGCTCATAGTGTCATACACATAACAGCCAGGGGAAAAAATGTGCAATCTGAAAATAAAGAAGCACAGAATGAAAGTGATTAACTAAGTCATAGTCTTGCTCATCAGGAGAGTGAATAACTTTTAAGAGTTTGAGACCGAGTAAAGCCCATGGACACTGCAGAAAGCAGAATCTAGATGTTTAGAACGCCATGTCTTAGCACAAGCTACACAGAGAGACATTCAAAGAAGCTTTTGTTGGATGTAACAGACAGACACTGATATCCTAAAACCAGGGTGGCAAAGATGTGCTGCTGAAAACAGAGCACACACTGGAGATAGGGTTGTGTTAGACAGTGTTCACATTTTGGGACATCACCGTAATCATCCAACACATGGATACATAATGACTAACCTTTTCTCCTTCAGCCTCTCCTAGGTCCTTCCCGAGTTCCTCTCCGCAGGGGTTACTCAAGCATATCTGTTTTCTAGTTCTGTGTCTAGAAAGGATGAGCTCAGAAGACTCACATGGTCCATCGTGGTTCAGAAACACAGGGATTGTTCTTATTCTTAAGTCTAATTGAGGTTTAAAACAGGACAGTTATAAATACTGCGGAAAGATTAATGAATTCTTCTTTTAGAATGTATGTAAGTTCTTAATTCTAATTAGGTAAAGAAATAGGAAACAAAAAAATCTATGAAACATGTGAGAGTTTATTTTCTTTAAAGAGCTTTTTAGGAATAGATGTAATTTCCATATGGACCAAACCCTAAAAGTCTTACCAAGATAACTTCCACATGCGATCACACAAGTGGGCCATGATTTCAAGTGTGAGTTGGGTGCTCTGAGCTGGAAGAGGGTATCCAGACGATGGGATGGTGTTGGTAAAGGCACAGGGAACGGACTTCACCTATAACTCTGGTGAGAGGCTGGCAAGTGCCACAGCTATCCCAAACTCTGTTCATTAAGACACTTGTTGACGACTTTTGACTGTGTCAGGAATCTCACTAAGAGTTCTGGGTGAAGCTGCAGGAAGACTAGTTTCTAGTTACCTCATTTTCTTCCATTTACCCTGAACCATCTTTACACAAAGACCAATGGCTGAGACACTCACATGAACCTTCAGTGAACAAGCCTGGTTAGCAATCTTTTCTTTGAAATTCTATTTACCAACAGAAAGTGAGAGTGTTAAAATTGGGATGATTTGATGTTTTCATTTTCCCTTTACAGAGTGAAGGATCCCCCCATGTTTGAATGAGTATATAGATTTATGAACATAGACCCAGTTTCAACTATCTGAGTGACAGATGTAAAGACTTCTGGTTCTACTAGGATCATTGCTATGTGAGTTTACAACCTAGACAAGATTTACTAACAAGTTCTGGTCGTCAACTGGTAGACGAGTGACTCAATATTCCTCTTACAGATCAATACAATACAAATACAGTGTCACATTTTAACTTTAGAAACAACCCTACCAAGGCCTCTCTCCAGCTACTGGTCATTGTCCCACACATAGGGAAAACCAAATTTCTAAAATGCATTTGCTAGCTCCTTTTAACCAGGAGTCCATACGCATCATTTCTTTACTGATTTCATTCTTGTTCAGACCAACAGTGATCTTCAAGGAGCTGAGTCCAACAGCCATTTCTCATCACAAATGTAGGTTGCCAAGCAGCTACTTACACCTACAGAGTTCTGTTCTTTCAACAACAAAAAAAACCCACAATATCTGTAAATAAAGGATAATTGGATTTTTCCAAGCTTACCAGCCCAAATCCTTTGCACTATATGTCTTCAAGACTAGAATCACTCAACTGCCATGTGATTTTGTCGCCTTCAAACATATCTGGATTGGCTTCTCACCGTCCCGGTTCTCAGCCACATTAGGTGATTGCAATGGTGTCCCATCTTTCTTCCTGCTTTTCTACCCATGCTTCCTAATCTATGCTACACATAGCAGAGTTAGTGTGCTCCAAAAAGCAGGTGGCAGATCATAATACTCCTTTGATCACAATCTTCAAAGTACTCACAGTGACCACCAAGATATTGCACAGTCCACCTCCAACACACCTCAGAGTCCACCACCTGCCGTTCCTCATTCCCCACACCCTTCACCTCACCTGGCCACTAGGGATGCATCTTGTTGATGATCACTTTTCCTGGAGCCTTTTGGGCTGGCTACCTGCTCTGTTTGTCAGATTCTGTGCTCAGTGCTCACCTTATTAGTAACACCTGAGCACTCTACAAAATAGCCCTTCCAACTCCATCACAAGGGGTATTTGCAAAATGAATAGGTATTACATATATTTATGTACATTCTTATCTATGATATGTTTCATCTTACAAAAATGCACTTATACATTTGTCTGTTCTCTTCCATTAAAATGTAAGTCCCATGAAAACATGGGTTTGTCCCATTATAGTTTATATACTCCCAGTATGCATGTCATATAATATATGCCCAATACATGCTTAGTAAATAAGGATAAGAGTTCCTCCCTGTCCTCTATGGTACCCTGATTTATAACAAGCTAGCAATTATCCTCTGGGTGCCTTCTCCATGATATCTCCTGTACACCCCCCCCAGAGATGTTATAGTAAATTATTGTAAGTCTACTCTCTTTTTTTGTAAATTGGTTTTTGCCTAACTCTTAAACCTATGGGAATTATTTCTCTTGCTAAATATAATAAAGACAAATATTTTTTATAATATTTCTCTATAGAGTAATATTTAACTTAATTTAGCTTGAGGATGTAGGAAGGAAAGTGTGCACATGTGTGTTCATATGTTCATTTCATGCTTTGCTTCTTTCAGAAAATTTAGTTTTTTTGGCCTCAGTTAATTTTAATATCTAAGGCAAATCAATTTAGAAAACTAATTTATATTGGGTGTATTCTTTTCAATTTTGTAGATGCTAGGAAAGATGCTGTAACATAGTGTTTCTGGCAGATATCATGCTTCTCTCAAACAAGCATAAAGCACATCTCTGGGCGCTCAAGGAAAAACAGACAATGCTTTCCTTAGCCTTTCAGGGACCGAGCGTGAATATAGGACATCCATGTCCCCTGTCAATTTCAGCATCATGGCAATATACTGAAGTTCAAGCTATTTATAATTTATAATGAAGGGTAATTGTGGTTTCCTTTTCATTTCCAACTGCCAAGCAATAATCCCACCGCTGACATCAATGGGAAGCAAAACCAACCCTTCCCCTTGGCGGTATAGGATGCAGATAAGCTTTTTTTGAGGATGTAGACAGCTTTCCGGACAATCACTAGAGATAGGACCTTAATTTAACCCCAAGCCTGCAGCATTTCCTCTGGGATGTGGATGACTGATAGCAAGGAAGAGGGCAGAGAAAGTATAGATTTATTGAAAAATGGATGTTACAAAGCAGGGGTGCTAAATTTCTCCTCTAAAGCATTGTTCAAAAGGACAAGCTCAAATCCTCCTTCAGGATGAAAACCCTAACTATGGGAAAGAGGTTTCTTCAAACTCATAGGTAGCAGGCATTTTAAGCATTTGATTTCCTAAGCGTAGGCTGCGCGCATCCTTCCAGCTCATCATGGAATGAAATGACTTGACTACACAGGCTTTAATATCCTCTGCCCAGGACACCTCGGTGATTTTTAATTTAAAGAAAATGAGTCCTCCACTGACAGCTTGATAGCCTTTCCCGTGGGAACATCAGGGAAAGGTCTCCTGTTCCTGTCCGTGGCACCAATGAGCATCACACAATAGCCAGCTCTTTAAATACGGGAGTAAATCGATCTTTATTAACAAACACTGGATTATGTGTTTCTATATCGCAGTCTTCAGAAACAACCTCTTAACAAAGGGAATAAATAAGCCATAATGGGTTTCTTGCCCTTTACTAAGCAAAATATCAAGAACTTCTGCGGGGGGTGTCGAGGGGGGGGCAGAGGTTAAGTAACTCCTTTATTTACTAATGATAAAGTTAATTGTGTGAAACCTAATCCTACCGGGTTGGAAAAAGAATTTTTCTTTTAAGTAACACTTAGCTCTCATAGAGTCTTTTTTAAAAAAATAAACATTGCAAGCTTCCAAAGAAGGCACACACACACACACACACACACATTTCTTCATATAGCTTGAATTAATATACAACTGCAATCAAAACACCAAGAACCTTCCACTGCAAATGACCACCGGAGAACGGCGAATCCTTGTCCTTCTGTGGGTGCTCAGGGTAGTGGCTTCAAAACGTAAATAGTCCCTCTTATCCTTTTAATCCATTTGAACTAACCACGTGGCACCATTTGGTGGCTAATTATAAAGTAGCCTGTATTGCAGAAGAATAGAAGAATAGACTGTGAGTCGTCTAGAGAGCTGTCATGGTTTTTCCAAAATTCTATGCACACAGCCTGTGAATTTTAATACATAATTTTAATTATGCAGTTCGATCCAGCGACCTCCTCTCATTAGTTAGGCCGTGTGTGTGTGTGTGTGTTTAACCTTGATTACAAAGTCACACCATTTTAGCTGAAATTGAAAATATCTGTGTATTTATAGAGAAAACAGAGGGCCGTGTTTTGATAAGGTCTCCAGAGGAGCAGGGCAAAACCTAACCCTGAAGAAAGAAAGGCTGCCTGGGCTTCGTATCAGACAGCGGCTAACGAAATCCTAAGAGAATTTGTTACATGAGCCAGTGGGCTGAGGCAACCTTTAACATGCGGGAAACTGGAGTTAATTAAACAGTTACAAGAACCCTATCTATCATCCTCGCATGCGCTCTATCCCAAGCCCATTTACATTTTAGAATTGAAAAACTGTTCTCAGGACTGTTGATAAACCGTGTTTACTGTCTCCATTGATTTGCTACTTTTGCATAACCTTTATGTTTTAATTATCTTATGGTCTTTCTTGAAGGCTCTTCCGTAGCACTAGCTATCTGATTAGACGTCACTGGCAATTACTGAACACCAGGAACACACCTGTTAATGGATTCATCTGCTTCGAAGTTATTAGATGACGGTGGGAGCGGAAATGTTAAGGAAAAAAAATAATAATGCTGAGCAGCTATATCCAAGCCACACGTGTGCTCAGGGTAGAAGGGGCGAACTCGGGCTATGTGCCTGCTTTATAGTCACGGGAGTGGAAGAAGACTGTCTCAGACAGTTTGTCACAGAAAGCACGCAGAAGGCAGCTATCAGTTGGATAATTAAGATACAGGTTTAACACCCGAGGAGCTTGCATTCTGAGGAAGAGCTGGAATAAAAGTTATTCAAAATTAAATATTTTTATGGAATGAAATTTTTATATACTATAATAAATTTAAATTGTACAATGTATGTTTGTGTCTTCATTTGTCAGCCTTTATTGGGTACTTAGAGCATAGCAGCACTGTACAAAGAGTCCATCAAATGGCTTGTCTCGTGAAGTGAGGTATGTTGGCCCCATTTTTCTCACAAAGGGACAGAAACCTAAACAGTAACCAGGTCACACAGCCTGCAGATAGATAACCCTACAGGTGTTCGATTCCAGACCTCTATAGTATCACGACTGGGCAGTATGCTATGAGACATATCTTGATATTGAACCCTAAATGCCACTTTAAAAAACGGTTAGCTCATTTTTATGCTTTTGCTTTTTACTACTTAAATATCTACCCCGAATCTCAACTTGAAGATCAAATTATGACAACTATTTCTGAAGATCTCTTGAGGCCAAGAATCATACGAAAAGAAGTGGATGGAAATTCTCTACCGAGGGGCCTGACCATTCTGTGTGGGTTTCTACAAGGAGGTATAGTAAGGGAAAAAGGAATCTGTTTTGCATTTAATGTTGGAAATTTGCATCTAACTGTGTTTTATATTCCAGAAGGAGACCAAAAAAAAAAAATTCCAAAAGGGATGCACAAACCCTCACAGCGGGACAGGGACAAAGAGGAGAGCAGTCTTGGTGTGCTTTCTGTTCACTTGATGCTTTAAAGGCAACATGGGAAAGCTAGAGCGCCTCTTGAGTTATTTTGAATCAGAACTGAAAAAAAAAATAAAAAGAATGCTCAGAGCTTGGTCTTGAATAACTTGCCTCATAATGATTTTGTCAAGAGCTGGACCTGGGTCTCTGCTTGTCAACTTGGATGAAAGTCACTGGCAGGGTGCCAGGCATCCTCAGAACCTCCTGGTAAGTGGGCATCTCTTGTTAAAGCTCATTGGGGTTTGATAATAGATCATTCCAAACGCTTTTATATTAAGACAAACATCAACACGTAGGGAGATTTAAAATAAACCATGGGAGTATTTTTTTAAGATAAAACATCAACTCTGAAAGAATTATTGAACCATGAGTAGGGCTCTTAAGCCAAACATGACCCTAATTCCTGTTGCTAGATGCTCACCCTTTCCTCCCTTTTGACGTAGAAGGATGTGGGTAGTCTCTGGTGTTTCTGATGTCTCTCATCTATGTCACCATTGTCACTTAGGAACTTAAACTCCTTAAGTTTGTAAAAGTCTTAGGGGCCTGTAAAGATACCCCTAACTTCTGGACCCACGTTGAAGCTAGGAGCTTTCTGTGAATCCTGGAACAGAGCACACGTAAGTCTTTTCTACTTCAACATGAGTTTCATTTGGCTTGGCTCCCTCCAGACTCACTTATACTTATTATCATGGAATTAAATGCCCTGCCTCAGAGAAAGAGATTCCTGTCTTTAGTGCATGGGAGAGAGATTAGCTTGGGATAACCATGCAGGTCGCTCCATGAGAATGGTCCCATCTCCAGTCCCTAGGCCCTGGGATGTTCTTCTGAAGGAAAGTCTATTGTCTAGCAACAGGCTTAGATTTGGAATTTTGCCTTATTTTTATCTGGATAATTTGTGCTACTTGGCAAGACAGTTTCCCCTCTGGCCAGTTCACACTCGTTGGCTTGAAGTATATTCGGAATAAGTTTTGACTTGATCTGGTTGGGGCCTCAGCACAATTCAGAAGGTATGCGGTTTCCTAAACATTCTAGGTTTGTTCCTGGGGTGAAGATCACTATTCTGCTTGAGAACCAGGCTAATGTGGTTTAAAATCGCTTCTTCTCAGCCTACTTCACTACAGATCCATTCAGGTAGGCACAACCATATTAGCCAATCTGTGTACCACGGTCTCCACCCTGCCATGAAGGCCATTCCTCAGCACTGGAGAAGTGGGTATGCCACTCTGGGTTTTGTTTTGTTTTTGTTTTTGTTTTTTTTGTTTTTTGTTTGTTTGTTTTGTTTTTAACTGAGAGTGTGCACTGGATGCTCAGCACACACTTGGGCTTTGGGGTGGGTCTTTTGTTTCATTTTGTTTCTTGAGCATCTCTGTAATATAATCTGTCTCCAGGGTCTTCATCTCCAAGCCAACTAGAAGACTTTAACTGTTCCACTTGATATGAAAGTTAAGAACAATGATTTGAAGGAAACCTCATTTGTTTATTTATTTACTTTCACATGCAAGTGAGGAGGAGGGAATCAGTTTGTGTGTGTGTGTGTTACACAGAATAAAAGGCACACTTCATAATGCATCTGTCAGCCATAGGGGCCAATGTGCTGTGGCCTTAGTTCCTTGGGCCCAGGCTTGGGGTGTGTGACAGCTATCCGGAGAGCACCCCTCATGTTGCAGACAAGATTCAAACCTCCCTATCTATCATCTTGTTTGTTCTACCATTGTGACTGTTTTTGTTTCTTTCTTTTGCAACTTCTTTCTTCTACTCCATCTCTCTCTGTCCATCCCTGCGCATACCCACAGGTTCTCTCAAGGTGATTTCATGGCCTATCATCCTTCTACAGCATGTGAATTTGCTGGCCGTTCACACAGTACCAGCCCTACCCCCATTCCAAAAGTCTAGCAGGCACCTCTGTTGTCTCCAGCCCTGCCTCAGGAGATTGCTTTTTTCTTAGGCTAATCAGATCTTAGTCTGATCCAGGATGCCTGCAGTTTCTTCTTCTCTGAGTCTCCCTAGTGCCTCGTGAACAAGACAATACCATAGCTGTCCAATTTAACACCGACAGGGACTAAAACAGGGTTTCACAATGCAATGCACTCGCCACCAGCAAGAGAAGCAAGGGACAGGAAGAAGGACAGCAACTGCTGACCCGTATCCGTCATGTTCATTTCCTCCAACATTATAAGACACCGCATCGCCTAACAAAGATGATTCCTGCATGCTGGCTTTTCTACACACCAATCGGAGAACACAGCAGACACAATTTATACTGAGCGTGTGCATCTGTAAGTCCTAAGAAATTTGGGGAATTAAGAAGGCCCACCCCTCCCCCTTTCCTTCACAAGGCATGTGAAAGCATTCTTCTCCTCCTAAATGGATTTAGTCTAACTGCCTGATTCATTATGCTAAAACCATGAAGCAATTTCCTGTTCAAAGCCCAGCTCACAGGCTCTCTGTTGTCGAGTATTTGAATTTCAGATTAGAAATGTGTTCATTTGGATGGCTTGAAAGGGAAGCTTTGTTGTCGTTTCGCTTTATGTGCTGCCAGAAGCCAAATCCCTCCTCCTGAGCAGTCACCGGCCAAATACCAGCCCTCAACTCTGGATTCAATATCTCGGAAGAAACATAAACATCCCTGGCCTCTGCGGTCAGAGCCAAGGCTTCAAGGTCTGACTTCCCTCATAATAAAACTCTCCCGGATGATGATTCCTGACAGAAAGGAACAAATTTTAGGGTCTCCCCTCCCCCTCCTACCATCACACATCACATTTTTTTTTAAAGGCAGGAATATTTCTGCCAGATCATCCTGCAATCCAGCTTATCTTTATTGGCAATGGACCCATTTGTCACAGAGCTGTGACCTGAAGTGGAGGCCGCCTTCCCTGTTCCCTTCCTGTCAACCCTTAGGCTGAACACTATACAGCTCTGTCCTAGTCACTTGCTGTCACCAGTGCTTACCCTGCCCCACCCCTTTATCCATATTAGGAAAACATACACAGCTTCTCAGAAAAATCAAAGAAACAAACTCGGGGCAGGCGGTACCCAGATGCATCTAGGGAAATAGAACCAAATCACACTTCCTTACCCAAGAGCACAGAAGTTCTGATGCCACCGAGAAATTCAGGCAATAATGTTCACGTAGATTTTTACACCTTTTTGAAGCTGCAAGATTCTACTGTAGTGCCCTAGTTTAGGCATTACGATGCCCATGTAGCCACTTAACTATTAGTGATCGAGAAGTATTATGGAGGGGGTTGCAAGATGGCTCAGCAGATAAAGGTGCCCGTTGCCAAGCCTGAGGTCAGCTCTCAGGTACCCACACGATGGGAATAAAAAACTAGAGCCTGCAGGCTGTGCTCTGACTTCTGCATACCAAGCACCAGCACGTAGACACACTCACATCCACGAGCATGTGCACACGTGCGCGCGCGCGCACACACACACACACACACACAATTATTTAGTAATTAATTAATAAGTAAAATGTTTTTAAGACTTAATTATTGATGCGTCTTATGTCCAATTTTCAATACATTCCTGTCTGTGGTTTTATTATATAGCATTGTTGATTGTCACTGCTGTTAATAACTGGTATCTGTTTAGTGCTTTATGGCTTCCAAGGTTATTCCATCAGCATTACACCACTTTGTTCTAGGAGAGAAGTCTCAACACTGACCAAAATTTGCAAATGAAGAAATAAGATGTGTGTGTTTATGTAGAGGGTCTAAACCAGAACTTGGGCTTTAGATTTCTTGAATAGTTTTATTAATTCATCCCAATTCTGATACCAATCTCAGCCACTAATTGTTAAGTTGTCATTAAATCTTTCTTGTGGTTTTCTTATTTTGAGGCCAAATATAATAGAACATACGGCCTCAAGTCTATTTGGCTCACCAGAAAAGAGACTGTGTGCACAGTGACAATCTTTCTACATATTTTAGCCTTCCCCCGCCCCCACAAAAGACAGGGTTTCTTTGTGTAACCTTGGATGTTCTGGAACTCACTCCATAGACTGGCCTTGAACTCAGATCCACCTGCCTGCGCCTTGCCTCCCAAGTGCTGGCATTAATTCCAAGAGAATTTAAACTACAAAACTAATTCAACTGTTACCCAGAAAAGTTAGTGCAAATCTCATAGGCACTACCGGCCTCATGTGGAAATGACCCAGGACCTCTGGTGAAGCAAAGCAAAATTGATGAGAAGGTACAAACAAGAATGAGGGTGGTTCTTTGGTGAATTGGATCACAGCAGGGACTGCCAAGTTCTAGCTATCCAATTCTGACCTCCTTTTCCTCTGCCCTCCATCACCAATGTACGTTCTTGAGTTGAACACAGTGATGAAATGAATGGACCACAGAGTGCCTGCCCTCAAAGCACTACCTCATGCTCTTCCAAGCTTGGGGTCGGCCAAGGAAGGGGCTATGTCAGCCTACAGCGTGCCCGCTGCATAAGGTTCTACAGGGACTCACTGTGAGGGCTCAGTTTCAAGGAGCTGGTTGATTTGGAACTACATTTCCCAGAATCCCCTTTTCCACGTAGTCTGGGCAACTGTTGAAAGAAGAGAAGTAGGAGTCATTCTCCTCAAAAATGTCAGTGGTGAAGTGTGGAGATCACCTGAAAGGTGCTAAAAGAAGCCAGCTTGTCCTCATTGGTCCCAGCCTGCACTCAGTCTTTCCCGTGTCTGCCAGCAGTGCTGACCAGTAGCGCCCCGAGTTCCCTACCAAACATTTGACCACACACAGAAGCAGTGGTGCCCACAAATGACAGCTTTCCAAAGGCTTTAGCCCTGGTAGCAGCCTTGCCTAACACCCACCCCTCCTAGGTTTCCCTGCAAGCTCGGGCATGGTGTAGAGGAACTTGCAGAGACTTCGCTGTCGCCGTTTCTCCTTTCTGAATTCTTACACTCCTAACCCCTTGGGTACACAAGCTCTCACGCCTGCACCAAATCATCACTCCATAATACATTACTTCAGTTTCCTGAATGCCAGTGGATTCAGCCACACATTAATGCACATACCCTTTCTTTACAAGGTGTAGCTGAGAGTGTTGGGCTGTCTTAGTTATCAACAAACATAGGGCAGATGTGACATTATGATACATCTCATTCCCCACAATCTTATGACCAGATGTATTGATTTGGGAAGGGAAAAAACAAAAACAACGACAACAACAAAGCTAAGCACTTGATTAAGACCCAGGTATTTGGGTGGTCACCAAAACAGCTTACAGCTTACATGAAACTTACTGTAACAGGATCAAAGCGAGGAGGTCTTTTCTATTCCCTCATTCTACTAAGATAAAGTCATTCACGAACAACAAAATGTACCCGTATGGAGCAGCCTAAAATAATAAGAGGTAACCCTTCATATCACTATGAGCTTATAATAATGCACTAGTAACAGAACTGAATAGACCTCATCTTGAAGCTATGTCCATTCCCAGAAAAAGGAGGTATGCCTCATTCTCTAAAGAGAGTTTTCTCAACAGTTACCTAAGTCATTTTTAGCAGTTTATCCTCAACTTTCCTGTGTAATTAGAGGGGACATCAACGATAAAATGAAAGCAATTAATATGAAGTCTAAATCAGCGAAGGTTCTGAAAGTGGGAGCCGAGAGACAGTGGGTGGAGGGACATGGAGCACAGTGATCAGCAGTGCTGTGGAACTCTGGGAATGGACAGAGATGTAAGTAGTAGGTTGAGCATAGGACACAAACCAGAGCTTTCTTTAGTCTCTGCAGGAGAAACAAAAGAAGGTCAACACTCAGGAGCGTGCACCCTGAGGGCTGCAGAGTGAGAATGCTCCCTTCTGGGTGCACCCTGCATTCATGACTAAAGAACTAGGGACTCCATTTTTCTCACATAAATACCCCAGGCTGTATCTGCCAAAGACGCTAACACATTAAAGATAGTCGATAAATGTTCTCTAAGTGAAGAGATATGTCCTTGGAAGAGATAAAAGAGGGAGGCGAGGACAGCAAGGCTGAGCTCTGTCTCACTTAAGAGATGCTCAAATACATTCAAGATCTATTCACAACACTGCACATCACTTACTCTCCTGACCTTTATTTGTTGACATCCAGTGATCTTACGCAATTTCCAAGGATCATCAAATGAGCAAACTTTTCTTCTTCTAAGTATTTCCCAGGCTTAATATACTAAACACCTACAAACCTTGACAAGAGGGGATTAATACAGATACATGTCCAATATTTAGTTCCTACAGGTACAGTTGCCAGGCAACCACCACACAACACTCAGGACTGTCATTAAGAATCAATCTCTCTCCTTTAACTCCTTTATTGCCAAAATGAAAAGCCATGCAGACAACAATATTACTTAAAAGCCTCCCTCCCCTAGGTGCTGTTACTGGCTAGAGCTGCCTCTTGCAGAGATTGCAATAGACTCTGTAGCTAACAAAAACGATCCCATATTATTAGAATATTCCATTTCAGTGCAGAAGATTGTTTTGTGATAAGGAAAGCCCATGACTGAAAAGATATTAGAGATTATTAAACTTAGCAATTAGCCATGTAAATTATTTGCCATAAATTAATATAAGACGCCAGGGTTCCCACTTAGAGCAGAAAAGGTGCTGTCAGATTCATTCTCTGGTTACTGCTCAGCTTTTCTCCATGGTAATTTCATCTGCACCACTCACAGGATGACAATTTTATATCATAAGGAGTCCCCTGGTAGTGGATATTAATTCATAATAGAGGGGAAGAGCAGAGAGGATTTTTTGTGCTCCTTGCCAGTAAAGCACACAAACTGCTCCCTTGAGGCCCATACAGTTATATATTAAAACATTAGTGATGGCAGTAGAGTTAATAAGAGATATAATATACAATACAACCATATAGAGTATATATTAACAGCCCGTGAGAAGATAGTGTAGATCCAAGAGAAAAGATCCCAGGATAAATTGTGTTACATGCTTTCTTGTGGGTTAAAAAAAAAAAAAAAAAAAAGGTGGGGGGAAGCAATCCTAGTCTCAGGAAATACGAATCCTCGCTGGGGCTCACAATTATCTGAGGTCAGATTTTGAGAACCATTTTGCTGCAATGAAGCATAAAACATAAAACCCTCTATTGTTGTCTATAAACCATAATAGAACTGCCAGTAACCAAGGGATAAAATAAATGTTTCCGAAGTAATAGTCGGCATTAAGCTAGATTAGTGGTTTCCATAGTTTCTGAAATGATTCCTGTTCCACATGCAAATGTTTTCAATTTTGTTCCCAAGATGCACAGCACATCTTCTTCAGGCTATTAAGAAACACTAATTCAGGAACTATTTAATAGGAGGAAGCTTTTCATGTTGATAGAGATCTGGTGGCAATCTCGTATAAAACCGAGGCTTTCAGAATCACTCCCTCATAATTTGAGGACTTTGAAACCTTTTCCTGAAATAATTTCTCCAAGGACAAAAGTCCCGTTTTCTTTAGGAACTTCAAAAGTCCTTAATCCCCAGATAAAAGATAAGTGGTAGAATGAAAAGTCACATGACAAAATACTGACCCAGTCTAGCACAGACCAGATACATCACATGTGAGGTTGGCAGCTCCTTTCAGCGTGAGTTGTACTGACGGTCACAGTCCTAGAGATCATCACAACTGCTAAGTAGTCAGGTGTGTGCCCATTACAAGTCTGAACAGCTAGCAGGTCACAAGCGCTGTCCCTGCCAAGACCAATTATATCAACAGAAATGTTCGAATTGTCCTAGGCCTTCCTGGAGCATTTCCTAAAGCAAGGTAGGATTTCTTCTCCACTGGCTTCAGAGTAGACCAATGTCTCTATTTTATCACTATGGCTTTCACCTCAGCCCTGTTGCTTCCCCACATCCCCAGCCCCAGAAGAAATCTGTCTCCTTAGTTCCAGCTTTTGCTACCCATTAGTTTACGGCTATAGCTCACATGGTATGTCACTGGTGCCTTCAAGTGTGCGGCCTCAGTTCTTAGTATTATATTCACCTAATCATTTTTATTTCCTGTAATTAAATCTGTGATAATAACACCTGCCTCGCTGAGTTGCCCTGAAGATTAATGAGATCTCTAATTTAGTGTTAAATAGTAAGTATTTGCTATCTGTTAGCTGCCGTTATCAATAATACTAATTATTATTAATTACACCTCAAACATGTTTGACCCCTTCCTCTTTCTAATTTTAAGGGTCCCAGATGTCTCTTTTGTCTCCTGCTCTCTGCCCTAGGTGCTTGACATTTAGTGGCTCTTTCCTTATTTCTGCCCTAAGCGACAGCAGTCAATTCTAGATTTCCAGTTTTCTTGACAGAGTTCTGCTCTATGACCACCATAGTTATTTTGTTTTTCTACAGCACATATGTGATCATGGAAGTATCCTGCTTAGTAATCTATAGGTCCAAAGTCCTTACCCTGATCTAAGGACTATCATGTTTTTTACATTGGACCCCACTCCCCACAGCTGCTCAATCTTTTTGACGACATTGTGTAATGGCCTTCAATACTTTTTGACTTTTTATTCCCTTTTATGAATGTTCCCTCTCCCCTCTTAGTCCCTTTACTTGCTGTATCAGCTCTCTTCTGCGCCCCCTGACGCCTTCAGCACCCACTCTGTACTGTGGCATCTTTCTCACCCTTCTAGGAGAATGGCGGTGGCATCTACATCACCTGGATTGTACAGCTTTGTCCTTTGTTTCTTGGTGGGGATCAGTCAGAAGGGACACAGGGACAGGAAGAGGGTGTCAGAATTCACTGCTCCTCCCTCCCACTTTTCAAGCACTCTGGTAGCCAGTGGCAGATTTCCTGAGCAGTCCTGGAGAATCTTCTGCCATTATAGCTCCCTGCCAGAGACCAAGGACAGCTCGCCCACCTCTGCCCTTCAAGTCGTGGTGGGACATTGCTTTCTGCTCTTCCTAATGCCGTCATTAAAATGTATCATCAAAAGCTCTGGCTGACCTGATAAAATGTGTTACTTCAATCAAATCATCAGAATATAAAAAACACACCTAGGTTTCTGAGATAGTCTACCAAATAGCAGCCTGTACTCACTAAAAATTTGAAAATCTTTTGCTCCAGATCCCCAGTGGTTCACCCTCAAAACATACAGATACAAATCCATAGTCTACGAAATTTTCTGACATTGCAAAAGACTGAAGAGACATAACAACTGAAAGTGGTTTGCAATCTTCATGAATTATAGCCAATAAAGAAGGAAAACAAAATCTATGGGATATATTATACAATTGGCAACATTTTAAGATTGACTACATATTAGAAAATAATGGTTTGCTGCTGAGCAGCGGTGACACACACCTTTAACCCTAGCACTTGAGAGACAGAGGCAGGAGGATCTCTGTGAGTTTGAGGCCAGTCTGGTCTACAGAGAGAGTTCTAGGACAGCCAGGGTTATTCAGAGAAGCCCTGTCTTGAAACAACCATAACCAAGAAAAAATAGGAGAGAGGTAGAGGTAGGGAGGGAGGGGAAGGGGAAAGAGAGAGAGAGAGAGAGAGAGAGAGAGAGAGAGAGAGAGAGAGAAGGAGGGAGGGAGGGAAGAAGGAAGGAAGAAAGAGAAAGAAAGAAAGAAAGAAAGAAAGAAAGAAAGAAAGAAAGAAAGAAAGACAAAATAACATCTTGTTAAGTTCTTGAGCTAAGTAGTTACTGCTCTGATTGCTTAAAAAAAAATCCTTGTTCTTGGGAAAATCATTCCTAAATAAAGTGAAGGACATAACATGTTCACAATTTTGAATTTCTCTTACTGCAAAACTGTGTTTGATAGTAAATATTCAAATCCCTATGAACTTTCTTCCATTAATAATAGTTATCAATCAACAAAATATGTTTTGTTTCAGAAATTGTATAGCCAACTATCAACTCTATATTTTGGGTTGTATTGTATGTATACCCTAATTATAGTAACCTTTTGAGGACTTGTCCTTACAAGCTGGAGTGAATCCTGGGACATGGGTCTGTTGAGTTCCAGAATGTAGCCTTTTAATCATGGCATTTTCTTACTGTATGGGCAGTGTTGAGGTGTTCTCTTCCATGCTTCCTACACTGGCTAGGTTTATGTCATTTTGACACAAGTTAGAGTCATTGGGGAAAGGGGACCCGTACTTGAGAAAATAACCTTGCCAGATTGGCTTATAGGTAAGTCTGTGGTGCGCGTGTTTTTTGGTTATGACTGGTGTGGGAAGGCCCTGCTCACTGTGATTGGTACCATGACTGCCCTACAGGTCCTGGGTGCTGTAAAAAAGCAGGATGAACAAGTGACAAAGAACAAGCCAATAGCAGCATTCCTCCGTGGTCTCAGTTTTTCTTTGCCTCCAGGGTTTTGCTGTTGTCTGGGGTTTCTGCCCTACCCACTTCCCTCAATTGTTAAGTCCCAAAGAAATCACACAGAGGTCTATATTAACTATAAACTAATTGGCCCATTAGCCCAGTCTTCTTATTAACTCTTATAACTTATATTAGCCCATTATTCTAGTATATGTTAGCCACATGGCTAGGTACCATTTTCAGCGAGGCAGTGACATCTTGCTTCTTCTGTGTCTGGTCAGGACTGCCGAGGAATAGGCTTCCTCTTTCCCAGGATTCTGTTCTCATTGACCTGCCTCTACTTCTTGTCTTGTTGTCCCACCTATACTTCCTGCCTGGCTACTGGCCAACAACGTTTATTTAAAATATAATTGACAGAATATAGACATTTGTCGCACACCATTTAGTTTTGAGTTCCTGCCCTGACTTCTTTTGATGAAAGACTGTGATGCGGAAGTATGATCAAAATAAACTCTTTCCCGCAAGTTGCTTGTGGTAGTTGTGTCTTATCATAACTCTAAGATACTTCTGTGACACTCTACACAGACCTCTTCTGTTTACCCTACCATATGACACTATAAATACTTTCAAAACTATATAGTTATTGCTTTCAGAGTCTGACACATAGTAGGTTCTTAACAGTAAATCAAGGAACCACTGTGTGCAGCTTCCCATCTATCACTACTGTAAAAAAGACAGGTGACTCAAACACCTGGAGGAGATTTCTGGCAACACCATCAGCTGCGATTGCTCCGTTGACATTGCAGTCCTATGAAGCTATTGAGCTCTTGAGATTGGCTGGACTGGGCTGAGACGTATTGTGAAAACTAACATCATGAAAATAAGAGTGCAGAATACCTTCTTAATGATTTTTCAATGCAATTGCCTCCTAAATAAGAGTATTTCAGTCAGGTGCATTTCTGATAGAATGTCTTATCAAAATTAATTATATCCAACAGTTTATGTAGCAACTAGTTTAAGACTAAACACATAGCACAGAGTACATATCTTTTTTTTTTTTTTTTTTTTTTTTGGTTTTTCAAGACAGGGTTTCTCTGTGGCTTTGGAGCCTGTCCTGGAACTAGGCTGGTCTCAAACTCACAAAGATCCGCCTGCCTCTGCCTCCCAAGTGTTGGGATTAAAGGCGGGTGTCACCACCGCCCGGCAGAGTAGATATCTTTTGGTTCTTGCTGGTCCACACACATGAAGAAGTTGCTAATTAAGTCACTTTCCTGAGTCTTGTTATTTTTGTTTGGAAAGCACAATAATTCTTGGCTTCTTCCTTTCTAAAACCCAGTTCCTCTAAGGCAGTGTTCTTGAGCCCTGATATGCATAAAATCACCAGCAGACACCTTGCTATGTTAACGCTGATGCCTCAGTTGTCCTAGGCAGGGCCCGTGATGCTCTAGTTCTAACCTGCACCCAGATAATGCTGGTAGCTGGACCACACCGTGAACAGATAGGGGCTGAGGCATTCTGGTCTTTAGTTTGGTGCCAGTGTTAGCACGCTAGCATGTCATCAATCTAAGGCAAGTCAGGGGTTTAGGGAATGTAATTACCATTAACATTGTGTGGTTTTCTCTGTCACAAGATGAGTTACACTAATAGGAATCGTTCTTTCTAAAGCAGACAAACCCTCTAAAGTTAGATCATCTGAAAAGGTACAAGCCAATGCTGTCCTAAAAGCAAAGTATTAAAACTGCGCCTTCAGGGTTTCATAGGAAGTCAGCTTGACCTAAGGGGGCCACTGAATTCTGGCATCATAGGCATGATATGGACATTTTAATTGATCAGAGGGAAAAACCACCCTCTTACATGCCTAGAATTTCATCCAAATACTTCTATAGTACAATGTGATGTGTGTGTGCATGTGTGTGTGTGTGTGTGTGTGTGTGTGTAAAGAAAAGCATGCCCTCTTATACATTTATGGGTAATAATACACGTTAATAGAGGCCAGGAACAATGTCATAAAACATGACAAGTAGCAACTGCAGAAAAGCAATAACAACTGAGTTCTCTGTGCTGTCAAACGCAAAACCAGATACGTCGGAACACTAATAAGAAGGTACACAGAGAGCTTGAGATGAATCCTGGGGACAAGGAATTTTCCATAATGCTGTGCTGGGAAATATTATTTCCAAGACAAAACTTTACTAATGGAGAAATATTTTGTACATTTATCATTAATACTACTACTTACTACATTTTAACAGATTGACTATTTCTATGAAACAAAGATTATTTAAACTTTGTAGAACAAGAAACAACAAATCAGCTCAAAGCCAAAACTTGGATCCCAGACTTTAATATGCTCAGGTAGTTCCATATCCAGCACCACCATGTGAACCTTCTATATGCAGAAGAAAATGAGTTAGCGTGGATGGCCCCATTAGTCCAGGTAGAGAGCCTATTCTAGGCTCAAGTGTGTCTAGGATTCATTCTTCTCCCAGTCTATAATGAACACCTTTGTGTAGCTTTCCTTTACTTTTGCCTTAAGGAAATATTCATTCATTCATTAGGTAGAAATGACTAGTAAGTTCAACAAAATATTACTGCTGAATCCAGCTGGACAGGGATATCACCAGGGGAAGACCAGCCTTCATCCTTCAGCATACCTCCTTAAGCAGTATAAAGCAAGTCCTACCTGATTCAGCCAGAGACTCAAAATTCTACCATGATCAACCAATAGAACTCATTATATAGCAGCTTCTTCCTAATTGAAACATTCCTTCTGGAGGGAGGTTTCTTAAGATCCAGGAAGCAAACAACTCACAAGTCTTAAGAAGTTTCTAAAACTTACAAGATTTCCAACTCACCCTACCCAAGGTTACAGAAGCAGTAAGGGCTGCTGGGGGAAGGAAATCTGATTTAAGAACTGGTTACAAATCGAAGAGCAGCTTTCTTGAGTCAGCACCCAGCTGGGTGGGGTAGCCTCTTCAGCAATGCAGCAGCCTTTGAGTCATTCATGCTCTTGTAAAATACCCCTCACCTACACTTCTGAAAGTGACCCAAACAAACTCAATGGGTCATCAGGTTAGACTTTCATTGAACCATTGCTTTGGTACATCACTGGTGCCCTATCTGCATGAGTAGTCATTTTCTCAATCTCCCCCCGAAAAAACATAAGAGATAAATAAATCGTTTTATAATAATCATGAAAATAAACTGACCTCAGATGAACTTAACTGGAGATGGCCCTCACTGACCATCTTTTTTGCTTCTTGTGGCTGGTGTTTAGTTGTCAGTTTTCTGGAAGTATCCATTAATGAGACTTTATAAACAACCATGCTAAAGAGGCCTATTTGCTCCCAGCTGGTGATAGGCAAGACGGCAACTTGATAACAATCTGATGAGAACAGGAAAGAGGTGAAGCCGGCAAGTTGACATTAATGTAGAAAACTTGTAGGCCATGCATGATTCATTTAAGTTCTAGGTCCCTCAAATAAGTCATAAATTTAAAAAATATTAACCAAATTGTTTTCCACAACCATTAAAACGATATGCCAAACCAAAGAAGATGCTATCTGCAATTGTTTAAAATTCTTTTCTGATGGTCACTATTTTGCTATGTGTAGATGCTGTTCAAATTCAACATATCTTAAAAGACTCAACATCCAGGTAAAGTTATGCATCCTGTAATCCCAGCACTAAGGAGGGTGAGATACAAGGATCATGAGTTTGAAGCCAATCGGACTCATAATAAATCCCTGTCTCAAGAAACAAAAACAAACAAACAAAAAACCCTAAAAATGTATTTCATGGAAAAAGCAAGGAAAAGGATGAGATATAGAGTTCAAAACTACTTGTACAAATTTTATAATTAGATTTATTTTAATATACTTTTATTAAAATAGAATTATACTACTTTTTCCTCCCCTTCCTTTTCTTCCCTTTTTCCCTCTCCTCCCTCCAAACTCTCCCATCACAATTCACTTTCAAACTCAGTCTCTTTTTCTTAAACCCACCATCACATACATGTATATATATGCGTACACAGAACACCACATACTTTACAAGAATGAAATTCTCAGGACATCTGACATGTTTCTCAGAAGTGCAGCCTACGAGGTGTGTGGGAAACAGATAGTAGGAGTGGGAATTAGAAAGAAACCTCTTTTATAATTGATGAAGCAAACTACTATAACACACTTTCCTTTTGAAATGGGAGCAATTTGAGAGGCCCATACTATATATACATCAAATGATTCCTCTTGGCCATTAGCAAAGCTTCGAGAATTTCAATGGCTCTGTTGTACTCTCTCGTCCTGAGGACAGCTACAACACTGAGTGGGGGGCAGGGGAAGGCTGATTTTCTGGCTTCTTGGCCAGGTGAGTCAGAATAGCAAGCTGGAGACTGTCAGCTGCCTCACCATCTAGCCGAGCCCTGCTAGCCAACGAGAGGCTTCGACCAGTACTCGGTATATAGTTGTTTACATTTGACATCAATAACTGCTTAATTTGTACCAATATTCCGCAGAGGATATGAAAACACGATGAATGTTTAAAATCACATTGATGGGGCTTCCTAATTGTCGGTCCTAGGCTTAATGATCCTGAAGAATAGAACCAAAGTACAAATGGGACCCACACATCAATCATATAGACATTTAAAAGTTACAGCCTACCTAGCCAACTTGAATAAGTCATGTACCCTCCTCCTGCCCCGCAAGCGCATGTCTCCACACTGCCAGGAAAGCCAACCTCACACACAGAATCCCTGCACTCTGTCCAGTTTGCTACTAGAGCACAGCAGCGCCCGCGGCGCCCGCTCTTCTCTTCCTTCTTCTCTCTTCCATCCCATCTGCCATTCCATCTGTGGCCTCCACTGCAACAATGGACAGCCATTCTTCCTCTTGAGTGTAAACCGCCAAGTTTCCGTGGGCAAGGGTGAGATGACATTCAGGTGGGAGAGTGAAGGTGCAGCCCCAATCAGTGTGTTTGGGAGGAAGTACTGTGGTCCTGAGGCAGATTTAGCCAGGAGGGCGTGGCCTCTGGGGAGGCACATCCTCTATAAAGCCAGGGGAGGTCTCTGTGAGCGGGGCAGGGCCCTTTGTCTGGAAATGTATTCTCAGAGTGGAGTGTTTGGACCTCATCCATCCCAGTCAGATGCTGAAGCCCTGCCTCTGGAGGGGCCATGATTGAGAAGTGGGGCATTCTGAGAGTATTTAGGCTGAGATGAAGTCGGGAGGGTGGGCACTGAGAGCAGGGTGAATACTCTTAGAATTGGAGGAAACATAATTCTCCCTCTTCGTCTCTCTCCACCAATGAGATTAGTACCCTTCTAAGAAGCAGGACCTCCCCTCCCTCCACCAAGTGAGGTCAAAAGCTGCCTACTTCCACCAATATCTTCAATGTCTTACTTGTGAATAAACGATTGCAAACAGAAACCTAATACCTCCCAGCTTAGCCCGTAATTTAGAAATAAAACAGCAAAAATTAATCAAATAAACCAATTGAGTTTTAAGTAAGAAATTCAAAGCTTTCACACATTATATGAAGGCAATTTTAATCCACTGCAGATCATATAACCCATATTTAAACGTATAGGTAGTTATGATTTCCATAAAAATTCAAAATAATACAGCATTATCAATTTACTTATAAATAAATTACAATTTTTCATATCTGTTTATTGCTAAGTTAAACAGAATGTGCTTTGTTAATTGTATAAAGGTTAATCATTATACATTATAAGTCTAAGCAAACATAAAATTACATTTAAAATATGCACAATATACAAGGTATTTTTCTTGCTACCTGCCATCCTTAAAAGAGTCACGTTTAAAATGCCTATCGATTAAGATTATGGTCAGTAGATACAGGATATTAACTAGAAAGGACTCCATCAATTCTGAGAGGAAGATGAACTACTCTCCACTGCTTCTCTCAAGAAAGGCATGATAGCCCCTGTTCAGCTCGCCTAGGCTACTTAGGAGCAAATGTATCAATCGTGGGAAAGTATTTGGTTGGCATGAACTGCTTTTGATCAAAAATAACAGAGAGAAAAGCATAACTTTTGCATTGTCGTAAATGCACCAACAAGTATCAATCCACAGATGTATTTGTATCTGTCCATCTCCTCTTTCTCAGAGAACAGTGGCCTAGAAATGTGGTCCCTATGGGAAAGGACAGCAGGGATTTTGCACATCATCATCCATCCACACAACTGGGCCAAAGAGCAGCAGAAAAGGTGTCCTCACGGCTTATTGTTTTAGATCAAAACTAAGTTTCTGAAATACAAATGGCGGATCCCATCTCCCCGCTAACAGTGTTCTGACAGGTCCAGCCCTCGTTTAAACTTCCAACAACTGGGAATCAGTGTACCCAAGGGACTCTGCATAAAACCCAGCAGGAAATGAAGATGAAAATTTAAAAACTGCCTTTTTCATAAGTATTTTCAACTTATAATAAATATTTAATTTTTCATTGAATTAGAAGAGCAAACTAGATTGTATAGTCATCCTTTTCAATTTGTCTGTGCATGCATTTCTTTGTCCTAAAGAGCTGCCAGAATTTTAATGAAGAGCCTGTCCTATTCTGTCAGGGGTGGGGACAGGCCCTCACCTGCCATTCCACAAACACCCCATTGCCCTACATTTATGGATCCAATCTCTAAACAGGTTTTTTTGCAACTTTCGAGGCTCTGTCCTCTTCACTCACTCTTGCTTAGATTTTTTTTCATTCTTTCTTCATAAGCCTTTTTTTTTCCATCCCTCTCCTCTCCCACGGCCCGGATTCTTTGTTCTGTTCCGCACTTGTGACAACCAGGGCTGGGTATGTTTTCCTGGCTGACAGCCACCAAATTTGCAACACTTTCTAGCAAAGCCCTCGCAGTTTCTCCTCTTGTCATTTCTTCACATCTGTGGCTAATGTGGGAAGAACAAAGCCTGGAACGCTCGCTCCTGCTATGAGGCGCACAGCAATGTCTTCCAAGTTTCCCTTCTCCCTCGTCCCCCAGCCCCAAATGCTGCTAAGTTCCTTCCATAGCCTGGGCAGCATCGTTTCCCTAATTCAAAAACTGAGTTCCTAGGCTTACAAAGCTTTCATCCTAGACAATTTACCTTGATTCAGAACAGGTGTGTAGGACATATCTCATAGTGGAAATCCCAAGCTCTAAATGTCAGGATCAAAGAGATCTGAGCTGGGTGAAGCCATTGTTCTGCAGCCAGCTCAGGGAGATAGTGTGGGTTCGGTTCCCTTAACTCTCCCGATTTGTCTTGTCGGAATTTTTTTACACCTGTACAAAAAAAAAAAAAAAAAGAAGAAGAAAAAATTCACACCCTGTGTTATCATGAGAATTAATCGAGACAGCATTTGGGCCTGACACCTAATAAATTTCTCTAGAAGCATCGTCTGGCTACAGATACTGATTAATACACAGTTCAATCAGCAACTTGGAAGGAGACCCATGCTGAATACAACGGGGAAGAAAGGAGGTAGCAGCTGGAGAGTGCACATTACAAGCCTAGCATCTTCGTTATATAGCCAGTTAGAGCAAACAGTTCCTGCCCGTGGCATGGTCATAATGACGTGTCCACAGGTAGTACACAGGAAAATGGCTCTAGGAACTGCCATAGTCAAATGGCATTATGAGGAATGCCACAGAGGCGGGGGGGGGGGGAGGTTGAATTTCACGGACCTTACTTTACACAGCTCCCCCCCCACACACAAGTCACAGTACAGAATCACTTACAATAGACACCTATGCTTTGTTACATAATATCCAGAAAGGCTGTCATCTAGACTGCCCCGTGTAGTCTCCAGCTACAAAAGCAATAGTAACACAGTCCAGTTTTCATCCAGAAAGGAAATTGTTTTGTTGACAAAATTATGAAGTTGTGAGTGGAGAGAGGCCCAGGCTTCTGGCATGGCTAGCCTCAGATGCTGTCGTGATGCTGTGAATGGATGCTTGGCCCTGCCTTCCTCTGGGTTAGACTTGCAGGCAGGCTTTCTCTCAGTCAGGATTGGACAGCTCACAGACCTAGGCTGACAGCTTCACAGCTCAGCAGGTGTTACTGGAAGATTTTTCTGGAAGAAGGCCAGGACTGAGCCTCATTGGGCCAGCTCAGGGCATACGCTCACCCTTGAACAGATCGCAGTGGCTAGGAAGATGGAATACGCCAAGTGGCTAAGCACTTGCCAGCTTCAGGCTAAAGGCAGGCTTAAGTTTCCTGCATCTGAAGTTTCTGGATAGAGGATGAAAAGAGGTTTCCCAGAAAGGAAGTCAGACTGCTGGAACCAGAACAGAGGTCTCCAGCACGACAGAAGCGAGAGAGCATATGCGCACTCCCTGGGCTTTCGCGGTCTTTGAAGGACTGAGAAGAGCAGAACCTTGCGAGGCTCTGCAGGGAGAAGGGTGATGGAGATTAACAGCTGCTTAATTTGGATGCAGCTGTGTGTGAGGGGTAGGGCGGCGGAGATCAGACTAAGAAAGTAGGACAAACCCGAGAGTCAGGAAGGACCAAAGGCGAAAGCAATTCATGTTTGGCTGAGAAACGTGGATACTATTAGAACATTCTGCTGTTCTGTGATCAGTCTCACCGAGATAAGACTCCATCCATCCTTTTCACATACTGGACTCTCTCAGCTTCTCAGCTACAACTCTGAGCGGCTTTCTTGTGGCATGCCCTTCCACTACTATTCCAGAAACAACGGAGCCAGGCAACTACAGGCCGAAACCTCTGAGGCCCGTCCTTCTCTTAAGTGGGTGCTGTTAACATTTTGTTGCAGCAAAGGAAAACCGGCATATCCGCATCTTGTTTCCAAAGCCAGCCAGGCCATCCTGAGCACTTCTCCTGTTGCTGCTCTGCTTCTCGTCTGTCAGTGCACCCCCATCTTTGAGTCCTTAGCCCCCATCTTCCTTTATTAGAACTTTGTAGTTACACAGGGCCTACCCCGATAATCTCTCAAACTTCATAACTCAGTCACATATGAAAAGTACCTTTGAGCCGGGTGGGGGTGGCACATGCCTTTAAACCCAGCAGCACTCCGGAGGCAGAAGCAGGCGAATCTCAACAGACCTACTTTTTCATTGGAGGGAGAGCTGGTATGCTGTGTGCTTACCTCACAGGGGACAGAGCGGAAGCTAGCTGGACAGAAAGAGAAAGACATCTATCACTGAGACACTTGTGATTGACAAGTAACCAAGAAGCCAATTAGCCTCCTCGTTTTACTTTGAAGAAGCAATAATGGCTTTAAGCTTTGCCTAGTCATCTGGGTCTTCCTTATGCTGGAAATAGGTGTTTTCTAGATGGTAATTTTAAATTTATAGAGTAAACCCATGATGAATGTTAAAACACAATATTCACTTTGGTTTGTGCTATTTAGTCTTTTTCTTGTTCAATTTCAATGGTCTGCGGGTTCTCTAAGCTTCACTAATTGACTGATCATTTTTCCCCATCTCTGGAGAACAAGCTCCATTGTTTTCTCTCTGTTTCTGATCTTCAGTAAGTATAAGATTCTAATCTTTCAATCCCTAAACTAGGCATACATATTTTAGACAAGAGTTAATCACCCAGTCTCCCTTTCTTCCCGTCCTGTCTTTGGCAGTAAAATTTTGCAGCCAGGCTGAAATGGAATATTGTATCATGAACTCTAAGAAATAACACACTCTGACTTTCCCTGTGATAATTTAATATATCTTCTTTACACCACCTCTCTGCTATCTTTACATACATACTCCTAGGGTGTCCATAAATTGATAGTTTAAAAGCATATTTTCAATGTCAAAACTTATTTCCACTGAAAGCCGCAAATATACTCTCCATAACAGCAACAGGCATGAAATTTGGTATTAAATAGATTATCCAATGAGGGGTAACACAACTTCCAGAAAATAAGCAAATTCAAAGTCTCTTTATGAAAGGTGGGACTGGTAGACATGAAGGGGAAACCCATTAAATGGAAAACTGTCCAAAAGTAAATCTAAAGTAATATGGGGGTCCAACCTCTGAAAATACGGCAGTTGCAGAGCTGAGCCTACGGTAGGAAGAGAAGTCCTGAGTCTTTACATCTTTGTCGCCAAACTACATCAGCACCTGTTCTGTTCCTTGTGTGTACTCATTAAACTTCTTTACTATATTCTGTCATTGTGGTGGCTTGAAAGAACATGGTCTCCATGGGGCGTGACATTATTAGGAGGTGTGGCCTTGTTGGAGGAAGTGTATCACTGTGGGGGGTGGGGGTGGGGTCTCCTATGCTCAAGCTACACCCAGTGTGATACCTAATTGCTTCTGGTGCCTGTGGACGAAGACGTAGACCTCTTCGCTGCTTCTCCAGCACCATGTCTGTCTGCACGCCCCCCATGTCTCACCATTGAATATAATAGACTAAGCCTCTGACCCTGTAAGCCAGTCCCAATTAAATGTTTTCTAAAACTTTTTAAGAGTTGCTGGGGCAATGGTGTCTCTTCACAGCAGTAGAAAACCTAATTAAAACACTCATTAATTAAACAAATATTAAAGTGGAATCAAGGTAGCTCAATAACTCAAAAGAGCTATATAGGCAAGATGCCAGCCTCCATGTTTCCTGAAAAAAGCTGTCTCTACTCACTCAGCACCTCTGAGGCTTCCTACATTAGTGGGACAGCTACTCCAAAATCTAATCCTTCAGTTCTCACAGCTTCCTCTGGATCTGTTATTTCATCCTCCAGGACAGGCTTTTGGCACACTACTGTCTGTCATGCACGGCCTGTTCAATTTTGCACCACACTAGATCCCTCCCATCTTACCACCTTCCCTACATATGCCCACAGTTCTCCTGCTGAACCTCTTAGGAAGATGGGAAAGATAGAGGCTCCAGCAGGAGTTTCCATGCGAGCCTATGTTTGTTTCCTGGGGCTGTGGCAACTCTAAACTACTATAAGTTGAGTAGTTAACCATATGTTCACTGTCCCACTGTTCAAGAGTCCAGGAGTCTAAAACAGGCTATCAGCAGAGTATGCCCTCTTTGAAGAAATTGGTACGGGTATAATCTAGTTCTCTCTCTTTGCTTTTCATGGTTTCCTGGCTTATAGCAATATAACTTTGATCTTTATAAAGCATTCTGTGTATCTGTATATAGCCAAATTTTCTTTAAACCATGAAAAAGTAAGGATACAATTATGTAGGAGTAGGACCTCATCTCAACTAATTACATCTGCAACATCCCTATATGCAAATGTGGTTTTGTTTTGCAGTATTGGAAGTATGGTGAGCTCTGGAGAGATACAGTTCACAAGGAGAACTCTGAAACACACAGCCCTCAATGCTGTTCACCGTGCCCTTATAGAGGGATCCTGCAGACAGGTCCCTCCACGGGTCACACTCTGAAAATGTGTAGGCAATGAGAGAATATTTAGAAGTAGACTTGAGAACCCCACTTGGATTATGGGGTCCAAGCCTAATAAGAGTTTTCTTTCCTTTTTGCCATTTTGGGGTCTAAGGAGATTACCATTTATGAACCAGGCCATGAACTCTATCAGCTCTGATTTGGATTGCCTACCTTCTAAAACTGTGAGCAATACATTTATTTTGCTTAAACCATCTGGCCTGTGGTATTCTATTACAACAAGCTAAATAGACAAAGGCACAGGAAAGCCTGTCTCTCTTCTTCCACGCTTTCATTTCAGAAACCCCACCCCCTCTAGGCTCTGGCCTGACTCCTATCCAGTCCCTTGCCCTGTCCCATTTGTCACTCTCTGTGCTCACTTCCCTACCCACCAAGCTATGGCCATGGTCAGGAGAGAGGTCACACTCCCTTTCCCCTAGCCCTGATGTTTCATTTGCTACAGTCCATTTAGCTAGTTCTGCCTATTTACTGATCCTTTTCAAAAAACGATGTTGTACAAATGGAGCTTATTTCAGTTCAATTTAATTTGCTTTCAAGTGACTATTAGAGAAGCCCAGCTCTTAATCTGCCCTTATAGGCAAAATTCATCTGAAAGCTTTTGGAGACATGAGATGCCACGGGCTGCTTGTGGCTCACATTCGCAGTCCCAGGCCCCCTTGTAGCCATTTCCAGTTCTCAGCGCATGTTCCCCATCCTGGCTGCTGGGTCCCTCTGCTTTCTCATTGCCCGACTCCGTTGTTCTGACACCAAGGTTCTTGGAGACTATTATAAACCCCATTCACTGCAGCCTTTCTGGCTGACATGACTGCACAACTCAAGAACTCAATTTGCTTCTTCCAAAGACCTCTTAACAAACTAAGTCTACAAATACTGCGATCCCCTCTGTGCTCCCTCCTTCCAGCCTCATACCCAGGACAGCCTCAACTTCCATCTTCAGTTTTAGATTTGTGAATAAAGTCAGAGGCCTCAGGTTGAGTAATGAATCATTTTTGGCTTGGTTCTGTCTTGGTGGTAGTGGCTGTTGGTTGGTTGGTTGGTTTGGTTTGGTTTTTTTGTTTGTTTTCTCATTAACTTCTCTACTGGAGTTCACTTTTGTTTTTGTTTTGTTTTAACCTTACCTTCATAAGTCATTACTGTACTATTTGCAGCTGACATGGACTTTCAATTTTTATAATGCTGTTTCATAAGAAGCCATCATTATAGCGAATGCCTAGAAGCCTGACATTTCAGATTGTGTGTCATGATACATAAAGCATGGATATACGGTGGTTGCTACAGCCAGTACCTTTCCTCTATGGTGTTGAATTCTACTTAGATATTATATAGAAATGCATCTGAAAAATTGTGTGCTATTAGCATGGCATGCTGTGTTCTGCTGTGCCTGCTGTTATACCCCAAACTTAAAGATGACCACTGCAGCACTTGTAACTAAATAACTTTGAGCAAATTACAAAATGTATTTGAATCCCAACTTATGATTCTGTAAATTTATGTATTTACTATCCAACTCCAAGTATTAGCAGTAAGATAAAATGAAATACATTTTATACTGTATTCATAGAGTCTCTGTAATTCAAACATGTGAGAGAAGCTCACTTGGATCATTGTGGATAATTTCTCAATGGGTTTTGAGTTTGCCCATTCTATCATCTATTCATCTTGCTAAAAGCTCCACAGTCTGTTCCCACATTAAGCCAAATGATAAGAAAACCCTGCACACTTGCATCACTAGACCCTTCCCTGGGAATGACATTTTGGTGTGAGGCATCAGTGCACAGGGGAAGACACCACAGGAGCCGCACACAAACCATGGTTCATGTGCACCAAACCTTCAGCAGAGGAGGATGCTCAGTGCTTTACGGTGTACTCTTCAAAAGCACCCAGAGGGGTGATCGTTCTTACTGGCAGGAATTGCTTGGCTTTTTCCAAGCAATTGTTTTTGTGTTAGTTTTATGGCCATTCCAAGAAATGGAACCAATCATGTTTTGCCTGTAGTGCTGGTTCCTGGGGAACAGAGAGCTGCTGCGTGCTCTGCCTCCCATGGGCACACCGAATGTGTGCAGGAGCTATGGCTCACTGATATTCTTCATCCTACTGCTTCTTATCGCTTCATTTCACCCTTCTTAATCTGAATGTAGTGTAGTAGCTTGCAGTTTTAAATCTCCCTTAAAACATGTTTTACAACAGGTGGGGAAGACAAATGGCTGGATGCATAAATGCAGCTACTCGAGACAGGCCATGGTTTCCATCCATCCCTATCCCAAGTTCCCTCATCCCTTCCAAGTTTGGAACTGCTTCATATGGATCAATGGGAGGCAAAAACAATAGCTAGTTGTCAACTTTGAAAGCTGTCCATCCCCAGCACTGGAGATCTCAGTGAGTAAGAAAGGTCACAGAACCTTGACATTCCCCAGACAAGAATACAGAGATTGGTGAAATCAAGAACAGCTGTGACTAGCCCCATCCCCACAGCTCCAGGGGCTCTCAAGAACGCTTCCATGCTGTAATGTCTGTATTCGGAAACAAATCACATCTATTTGTTCTGTACAAAATCCAGGATTCATCAAGCCATCTGGGGCCTTAAGTGAAGTAGTCACCCTGCTACTTCTGTCCCCCAGATGCAGCAGATATATACAAGGCTGTTACTTCTGTGTCAGTTCAGACACACACATGTTTCAACACCGATTTTTACTGCTCATAAACAACAGATATAGCTTTCTTCTTTTTATCAACCACCTATAATGTCCTATTCCATTGAACATCCCGGATTACTCTGGGTCCTTTCCCTATTTCACTTTCTGTTGCTGTGTTAAAACAGTGACCAAAACCAACTTGGGGAGGGAAGGGCTTCTTTGGCTTACATGTCCTGATCACAGCCCATCATGAAAGGAAGTCATGGAAGGAACTCAAAGAAAGAATCTGGAGGCAGGAACTGAAGCAGAGGTCTTGGGAGAGTGCTGCTTACTGACTTTCTCTCTGGGCTACCTTTCCTTTACCTCCCAGGACTACCTACTCAAGGATGGCACTGCTCACAGTGGGATGGGCCCTCCCACGTCAATCATTAATCAAGAAAATGTCCGCAGTCTTGCCTACAGGTAATCTGGTGGAGTCAATCAACCCCTTAATTAAGATTTCTTCTTCCCAAATGACTCCAGCACGTGTCAAGTTGACAAAAAAAAAACAAACAAAAAAAAACAAAAACAAAAAAACTAACTATCACAGTTCTGTAAACTTAGTCTAAGAAAGCTAAACAGCGTATTTTCCACGTGAGGGTATTTTTTTCCATTAGGTAAACAACAGTATGACAATCATGGTCAGTAGCCATGTACAGTGCATCTTTTGTGATTAAAGTCTTAGCAACATTTGATCAGCCTCAAATTTCATCAGACTCATACAGAAGATTTGGGGCTTTGAGGTTTTTTTTTTTGAACAGTTTTAAACTTTAGAATGTATTCCCTGAGAGATAGGCATAAGGCTGTTTACCATCACAGACTACCAGGCATGCAAGGAAGTGCAGAAGGGAAACGCTATTGTTTTTCTCTAACCTTCTCACTTCCAGTCAAACAGTCTGGCAGTTTAGAAGCAATGAAATAGCCAGGGCACTAAGTTCACGGCAGGGGTATTCTGGAACTCAAGATATCCCCAGAGAAGAAGCGCTGGACTCAGAATTACTTTCTAGTCCTTGGAGTCTGATAGGATAGATCTCCCCCAGCTACCCTGTGTAAGGACACCCCAATTGCTGTCAACAAAGGAAGCTGACAACCAAATTCACCAGCTCACCAGGCATGAAAAACACAATCCAGCATGGAAATTTATTATTTCTATCACCAAAGAATACAGAACTGTGGCGGATGGTTTTGAATGTGAGCTTGGCTAGATGTAAAAATGTCCGGGCCGTTAGGCACTCCTGTGAATGTGTCTGTTGAAGATTATTTCAGAGACAATTATGATCAGGAGGCCTCTAACTTAATGAATAGCTTAATCTGTGGATGGCATCAAATTTGAATAACCCACTGGGAGTTAGTGGAATTGTGGAGGGTGTGGCCTCAAAGAGGTCAAAGAGGGCCATGTTTCTGATGTGTGTGTATCTTGCTCTAGCTCCTTCCTGTTGCTGCACTGCTTAGCTTCCTGTAACGACGTAAGCTACTTTACCACACCTTCCTTGCCATGATGGACTAAAACTCCTGAAACCATAAGCAAAAGAAAGTCTACCGAGTTTAAGCCATGCACGTTGGGTATTTGTCCCAGCAATGTGCAAGAACCTAGGGGTATTATGAAAGAAAAATAAATAAATTTAAAAAAAAAAACAGTTCCAAGGAAGAATTTTTGAAAACGAACAAACCCCCTCTGATTTACATCATTTGCCTATTTCCATAACAGAAATGCTTCCATCATGGCCGATCTCAAGCTTTCAACATGGAACCATTGAATGTGAAATCAGAAGATTTCATGGGGACTTTTGTCTCAGGATCCTGCTTAGTAGAACCCATCTTCCGCTTTCTGCAGGTCCAAACACTAGGATGTCTGTCCTGCCTCAGAAATCAACTAAGCCTTGCCTTCTGCAAGGGCACTTTTGTGGGCCCACACTGAATTGTAAGGTCATCCCCTATTGAGAAAATTCTCCCCTGCTCACAGCACGAGTCTCATTTTCTGAGAGAACTGTCCAAAATGCACAGCTTTAACTCCAGGCTGTCTGGCATCAGGTTTCCAGAGAGAATGCACCTGATCACCCTGAGGGGAGGTTTGGCAGCCGCCCACTGCACTAGGAGAGCTGAGAAACCATTAAGTCCCATTCCCCAGGTTTTGTCAACACCAGCCCTCTCTCTTTAATTGCTCAGAGCTCAGGGAGAAGGGAAGCTCTTCTCATCCCTCAGCTCTCACTAGTTTTCAAAATTCCACCGGGATCTCTCTTCAGAGCTGTTTCTTGACCTCAACCAAAAACAAATTCAAATCGTTTGTTCTACTAAAGTCGTCACTCAATGCTGCCATGTTGCCTGTGCTGTCTAGTGATAGAGGTGCTGTTTGAAATGAAGCTTTAGCAGCCATGCTGAAGAGGGAACTCCACTAAGGTCCACATAACATGCAAATATCTGTGTTTTATACACAGCTGTATCTGTTTGGATATTTGCTTTTGTACTTCTTGTTTTGTTTTGAGGCAAGAACTCATATAGCCGAGGCTGGTCTTGAACTTGCTATATGGCCAAGGTTTTCAATGAATTCTGATCATCTTGCCTCTTCCACCAAGCGATAGGATTATAGGTGAGCAATGCCTGACATGCATTTATACTTTTGTATTTCTGTAAATTACATTTGCCTTTTAATTTTATGTGTAATATACCATGTATTTTATATTTATATATTGCACTGTATGGCTACCATGTGAATATTGCATTGTGCAATAAAAAGAAACCTAAAAACAAAGCAGAATTTAAAACTTCTGGTTAAAAATGGTGCATATGGTTTCACTGTCTAAATTAAACTTAGTACAAGAAGGCCAGAAGATTTCCTTCTCTAAAATTCATAGTCTCCTCATGCCTTCCAGCTGATATTTACGTGTGTAGCTTGAGTGACTTTCCAGAGGCCATAGGAGGAAATAAAAATGCCCAGTGACATCAAAAATTTCTGTAGTTGTCCCTCCATTCCCATTTCTTATCAAATATATTCTTAAACTGGAGCCTGGGGCTTCTGCTGGATGCCCTACCACTGCTCAGTTCTCCAAAATATGGCTGAATTTCTCAGACTCAGTAACATTCCAATCATATACCTGCCTCTAATCGATCTTATAGGTCCTTATTTTTCTTTTCTCAACAGCAAGTCTATACCTCCTGAAGTAACCTTGAGGTTTTTATTACCTGGAAATGTTCACTGTATTCTAATCCCTGTTTCTTCCAAGGTACCACCCAAGAGCACAGAGTGAGCAAGAAAAGGGTTTGAATCTTCCCCACAAATCTCCCATATGTAAATTCCACGTCCAGCTGCTATTCAGTGTTCTTCAATAGCCCATGAGGTATAAAGAACAAAACAGCACATGACTCAAATTGGGACAGCCCTGAAAATGAAAGGTACTGAAAAAGAACAAAGAAATAGATACTTAGTTAATCTGCAGTAGGTATGAATTGGGATGGTCATGGAAGCTATATTGTCTCCTTAATTTTAATTGTCTCACCATGGCCTACCTTCACTGGTTGTCTCACCCAGAACATTCCTGATGAAAGCAGGCTAACAAATCTACATGGTCCAGCAGCAGATTCTTGGCTCTCTGGTAGAAACTACTATTTTTTAACTTCATGCTCCCTTGGAGACTGTAATACTGCGGTCCTTCTGTCTCTCCACAGTTCCTCTTTTGTTAGTTGTTAATGCCATGGTACAATAGTTTGGGAGTCCAAGCATGCCATCTGCCTCTGCCTTTTCTGTGTCCCTGTCCTCCCCCAGACTGCCAATTCTACCCTAAAATTATTTCTCAAAGGCACAGAGATGCTAGTGAATATAGTCCTGGGCTCCATTATTGACAAGCCAAGAACTGCTTTTAGAAGAGGCCATGTAATCACAGCTTATATTTGCTGAAGTGAGAAATGTAGCAGGAGAACATTTCTGTTAATGGAAATGTCTTAGTTACTACTTTATTGCCATGGCAAAGTACCACGACTAAGGCAACTTAAAGAAGGAAGCATTTCAGTTCCGGAGAGTAAGTCCATGACTACCCTGGAGGGAAGTCTGACAGCCAGCAGGCAGGCACAGTGCTAGAATAGTAGGTGAGAGCTTATATTTGATCTACAAGCACAAGGCAGAGCGAAAGAGAGCTAACTGGAAGTAATGTGGGCTTTTAAAACCTCAGCACCACCCCCAGCAGTGACAGACCTCCGACAAGGCCACACCTCCTAATCCTTCCCAGAGAGTTACACCAACTTTGACCCAGGCATTCAAATAAGTGAGCCTTTGGGAGTGATTCTCACTCAAGCCACCCCAGGAGACCTGGAGTTCAGGAATTCTTAGATGATGACGGACATGCAGGGAGAAAGTCTAGGCTAGAGACAAAGTTTGGGAATTTCCAACTCATAGGCAGTTTCCAGTCTTAAGTTCAGATGGTGATATGAAAGCTTGGTTTAACTCAATTATTGATTAACTTAACACATCATATCAACAGAAAAAAAGATACAATCTTATCAATAGATATGGAAAATAATTGACACCGAACACTCACAATGAATGAAAACTGTTATGAAATGAGCAATAAAGAACTTCGTAAAATTGATTCAAAAACATATCAATTCTTCTCCCTAACTCCTCCCCTGCTGCTGGGGCCCCAGAGCCACTTCTGCCCCTGGCAAGTATCTGATTCCTGCCAAGTCAGGCCTACTCTCTCTGCCCTCTAGACACATCACTTCTGCTGCTCCTTAAGACCTGTTCTCTCTTACTTGGCAACCCTATCTTTGTCGAAAGCTCAGCGCTCTAATGGTGGCTGGCAAGCTGTCAGTTGGCATCTCAAAGATGACTACTAGTTCAGAGTTGTGACACTTGTGGCTTGTACTGTCACCAAGAGTTTCAGTCTTCTCTTTTCCTGTTGTAACTCTTACTCCCACATGCCAAACACAAGTCCTTCTCATTCATTCACCCATCACTGATTTATTCAGCCATCACTGTCTGCTCCCTCCATTCTTGGAGGGAGAGTAAGACAAGAACCCACTGAGAGAATTGACTGTCTCGATGTCATTAGACGCTATACAATGCTCAACAGTGTGAGGCACCACCTCATTCATAGAATGTAATGCCAACAAATCACAGTATTTCTACTTGAAACTGCACCAACATGCCTAACTTAACCATCACAGCTTGCATACAGTATACATGCAAAGCATACTATTAACCCGAGGGATCGAGTGGCTGCTTGGGAACTTCAGCTCACCTCACTGTTCAGAACAGGGAAAGCATGCCAAATCACAGGTTGTTGTGTCCCTGAAAGGACTGACATTCAAAGGGGGCATTTTAGGAAATGCATAAAGCTTTCACTCCGTTTAGAGATCAAAAACATTCTAAGTGAAATTATCTAAACTGAGGCTAGTTTGTAGAACCCGACAGTGGACACAACTGAAAATGAAGAATGAAGGTTCGCCATGTGACAACTCATTGATTATGTAAGGTATTCTACTAGTGCAAGAGATTAGCATGGGAATTGTGTGGGTGAGGAGGCATTGGCAGGTGCGCAGCGTTCTGTCTTAACTGCTCAATTGTTCTGAAAAGCTAAAATTGTACTGAAAAAAAAATGAAATCTAGCAATGTCTAAAACTAAGTAAAGAGAAGCACAGCAGGACAAGAACTCCTGAAAGAGAAGAGAAGGGTTTCACACAATTTCCTGGGGCACACACGACAGTTGAAAGTTTGTGGAGATGAAAAGGAACAATGACAAGACCTGCACTAACTATGATGGGCATGAATTACGATGATGTCTCGGCCTCTTTGTGCCGTTTTCCTACACATCAGGAAGAAACCAAATGGAATGTCGCTTTGAAGTCACTGATGAGGAGCCAAACACAGTGATGTCCCAGACTTTCTAGTACATGTAGCCAAGTAAAGGCAGCCATCAGTGGCCTTGAACAGAAGACTTTGAGGGAATTCCAGGAGACAATGCCTTAATCCTGTGGGGTCCAAAGAAATGGGATAAAAGGGCTGGAAATGAATACAAAGGTTTTTAGAAGTTTTAATGCGCAAAGAGGCAAAGGAAGGAACAAAACCTCAAGGTGATAGAGAATTGTTTTTTTTTTTAAATACAGGAAAATTTACAAAGTGTGTGGAAAATTTACAAGTGTGTGTGTGTGTGAGAGAGAGAATGTGTGCATGCGCGCACGTGCGTGCATGTGTGTGAATTAATGAAAACAATACCATAAACGGTGATGATAAAGAAAGAGTGGAAGAACGCTGACCTGGTGAACGACCGGTGCAGTCCAGAAATGATGAAGTAGGGAAGGAAAATCCACAATGGTGGTATGGAAAGAGGAATGCATGGGCCCAGGCACCATGAATATGATGACGTCATAATGATTCTGTGCTCTCAGATAAACAGGGCACATACTTGAGAGCTGAGATGGGTAATGGAGAAGACTCCATTGGGTCTTTGGGGAAAAGGAGCAGGGCATAGACACCTAAGCAATGGAGGGTGAAAGCTGTGCTGTTCAGTCAACTGCGCACGTCAGCGAGCTTTGAGAGGGTTTTGCTGGTTTGTTCTCTGGTCTTGTTGTTTGGAGGCTTTGTCATATTCCTCTGGGCAGGCATGATATGAGTTAGTCAGAGCTGAATCTCCAAGGATGAGGCTCTACTGAGCAGGCTTGCAAAGTAAGAAGGCGGAAGGTGTCGAGAATATGTCATGTTTAGCCTTAGATGTCAATACAAGTAAGTTAGAGCCAATCCAAAAGAAAATAGGATTGCTCCGACCAGACTGGCCTGTGGCTGCTTCTGTGGGGATTATCTTGATTGATAATTGATGTGGGAAGTACCAACCCGCTGTGGGCAGCACCATTCCCTGGGCAACTGACCCTGAGTTGTATGAGGAAGTCAGCTGGGCATGAGCCTGAGCAAACCGACAAGAAGCATTCCCCGGTGGTATCTGCTTCAAGTTCCTACTTGAGCTTTTGTCCTGACTTCCTTCAGTAACGGACTCCAACATTTTTCTACTCTAGGTAGCTTTGGTTGTGGTGCTTTGGTTCAGCAGCAGAAAAGAAATTCGAACAGTATGAGCGGATCACAGAACTAAAGCTTAGCGAATATGGAGGCTGAGGTGGGAAACGGGGAGGAGGATAGCGGGAGTTGATTGAGGGCCTTCAAGAGCTTCGACATTATATTTGGCGCTGTGATATTAGAGGGAGATGGATCAGAACGCTGCAGGTAATAACGGGGGAGGGCTAGACTTTAAGCTGAGGGTAGGAAGTATTTATAATTACTGGCACTGGCAAGAGCTCTACTGAACCACCATTGGCATGATGGATTAACGTGATGTGGCAGCCTGTTTGTGCTATTTCAAGGTGGTGTCACAGAACAGGTTATTTAAAGAGTGGGAATTAATTTTTCACAGTTAGTCCAGAAAGCCAAGATCTAAACACCAGCAAGTTCAGTGAGTGCCTGGCCTCCTCACTTCCAAGATGGCACCATGATGCTGAATCCTCCAGAAAGAACAAATACCCGGTCCTCGTGTATTAGACTACAGCTGAGCAATGAAGGATAAACTGTGTGAGCCATTGTTATAGTACGCTAGTCCCATTCACATGGGTAGAGCTCTCATGGCCTAACCATTTCCCAATCGGCCCACCTACTACATTCTTGTATTGGGGTTTGGGACTTTGGAAGGCATGTGTAAATTCATATTGCAATTGCAAGTGGTCAGGATAATTAGAGAAGAGGTTAATGAATAAACCAAGAGACCAGCACATCTGCAATGGACCTCACGGACTTGCCCAAATGTAAGAACCGCAGTTGCCCTGGTGACCTCTTTAGACAGGCTTGCCCACGTGGAAAGCACAGTCAGCTATATGCTGATGCCACAGCAGTCAAAAAAGAAAAAGTTTCAGAGTCCCTGTGGTTTGCCTCCTATGGAGAAGCAAATCTATTTTGCCACATACGCTGTGCATTTAAGGAGCAAACAAAAATGATGACACATTTCACTGGGAAACAGGGCCAGGATCAAGGTTATAGAATTCAACAAATATGAACTGTCAGATGGTAGAAGACTAGCTTAGCAGGAGAGACCTCGGGGTCAAAATACTCAAGTTTCTCGGGAACTACAGATTCCAATCTGAAAAGCTTCGACTCAGTCCTTCACCCTTTGAAGGCAGATAAATTGAGTAGCCCAGAATTGATTGGCTAGGGTCCTTTAGGTGACATCTTAAGACCAAAAAGCCCCATCTTCTTTCCTAGGACATCAGGTAATTTGTGGCTTATTTTAGGAACAAGGATCGACATTACAACACTTGGCCAATACTGAAGTGTAGAGGGAAAGAAATAGAGACATTGATTTTATTTTTCCCCCAGAGTGTATTCACATTTAAGACACCACCCGAAAGCAAACAGAAAGAGGGGGGCTATAACATCAAAGCCAAGGCCTCTGTATTGCTGGTTAACTCAATAATGCAGGCTTCAGTGTTCTTAGTGCGCATGTGTGACCCCAACAGAGCAAACTATCGACCCTCGACAGCCAGATGGGCTTCTGAAGGTGAGGACCAACACATGATGTCCACAAACCGAATCATCTGGGATTGTTTTCAGAGCTGGTACCAGTGATCCTTCTCGTCTTAGAAATCCCTATAAGGTAGTAATGAAACAGCTTCGCTGCCTTGGGTAGCTTTCAAACTGGTCTCCACGTAATATTAACACAGTGAAGCAAGTCTGTTAACTGTAACGACTGCAATTTAGAGAATCAGGAACTCAAACTCATTGCGAAGGCAGCATATCTGGTTAATTCAAATTGATCACCTTCCAGTAACCACCACTGTGAATGCTTCCAAGTACTGAAGGAGCTCAGCTCAAAGCAGGGACACAGGCCACCTGTTGACTAAGTGAACTTTGTGCTTAGAAAGGGCACTGGGCACTAGACAAGTTGTAGGTTAATCACTGTGGTCTCTGTGCTGTAGCACAACAAAATAAATGGCACGTGAGACACTGTCTTCAGCACTGGTTGATCTTGTATGTGGCTGTTTCCATAATTTGAAATATGCTGTGGGCCGGGCGGTGGTGGCACACGCCTTTAATCCCAGCACTCGGGAGGCAGAGGCAGGCGGATCTCTGTGAGTTCGAGACCAGCCTGGTCTACAAGAGCTAGTTCCAGCGCAGGCTCCAAAGCCACAGAGAA
>JAQHUG010000078.1:5577764-5623068 GCA_028555095.1 Dicrostonyx torquatus
CCCTCACCTATAATCTGATCCAATGGAACCTCAGATCCGTTTTCTTGTTCTTGTTGTACCAAAAGGCATTTCCAATGTAATTGTGGCCCGCTTTCAAGCACAGCAGAGGTCAACTGAATCCAATTGTAAGGGGTTACCTTATTACGAGAGCCCCAGGTTCTAAGGATCTCCATTACATACGATGAATGCAAGCCATCACTTACTATGGCCTGCTTGATCTCTTTTAAATCATTCATACGCACAGGTTCCCATGAGGTTTCTTTCACAGCCTTTGAGCCCTTTGCATTTGTCAATTTTCCTGAAGTTATCACAGGAAAAACTCTGGGGAAATTAGCCCGAGGAGTGTTTTGTATTGAGGATGGTAAAGTTTGACTCAAAACTTCATGCTCTTGGTCGTCTAATAACTGTTCGACCTGTTCAAATCTGTGTACCACTGCATTTTGATATGTCTGGATTTCCTGTCCAGTGAATTGTTCTAATGACCTCATGGAGGATTCTAAATCATGAAATCTGGCTGTCAAGGTTGATGTGTCATGCTTTTGAGTGATTTGCATTGTCTCCACATTAGCTTCTTGTACACATAACCTATCAGATATCTTTGCATGTTCTTGTGACAGAATTTTAGCGATACACTCTACTGTACAAACTTTTTCCAAAAGTGATTGGATCCCTTTTGCAGTGGTTTGAACTGATAATGACAGCCCGTGTACTTCCTTATCCAGAGTGTTGAATTTAACCTTAAAGGAATCTGTATCCATATGAAGATCAAAAGCCTTTTCCTCCAGAACAGTGAATCTAAACTCAAGGGAATTGTGTTTTGATCTTACCTCAGTCCCGCTCACCTCCTTAGCTGTAGACAATTTGGACATGTTGTCTTCCATGAGGGAAAGCCAGTCCCTAAAGGAGTTACCATTTGATTTCATGGTTTCCAAAGAGATCTTAGTCACCAGGAGTTCACCAGTTAGGTCAGAGTTACGTTGTTTCAGGGCCTGAATTTCGGCATCAAGGAGTCTGATAATGTCATACAACTTGAAAAAAAGGCACAAAAGATAATCAAGCCAATAATTGCCCAAAGAAGGCCAGATGGGAAACAGCCATATATGTCCAAAAGATAATCAGACATTGCATAAGGCCTAGGACCCTTTAAATCAGTGAACGAGTGATTATCCCAATTTTTTTGAAAATGTATCATAGTGAAAGGTATATTACCGCAGTTCACCAGTGTTACAAGGTTTCTGCAGGCTGAACCGTTTGTCTGCTATGACCTTGGGCAGTGAGCGGTCGCAGTCCCGACGTGATACCGCGGTGGCGGGGCAGTCCCTAGACTCAGACTCTGGAAAACAGACCCTGAAAAACTCCAGAGATGACAGAGCGGGTGCAATGTCTGGAGTGCCTGAATCCCCAGTACAGGCACCTGCGCGTGGTGAACGGGCGGGAGCGTGCATGGCACGCGGGCCGAGTGCAGCCGAGCAAAGCCGGAGCCGGGGTGGGGCCACAGGAGTCGGCGAGAACGGACTCAGAACCGGCTCTGAATTTCTAAAAGTTCCAAACACAACGAAGAAGCGCAAGAAACGTGGAACGGGGCAGGCAGAGGGAACCCGGCCACTCGGGTCGGCCTGAGACCACGTGCGCAAGCGCCGGAGTGGCTCTGACCCGGAGCGCAGGTGGGGACGCCTCCTGCTGGCCAGCACGAGTGAACAGGCCGGCTGCGGCGGCGGGGGTTGGGGCGGGAAATTCAAGCAAGCGAACGCAGAAAAACCTGAGAAATCGCTGGTGGTGACCTAAAACGCTGGGAAACGGCAGGACAAGAAACACAGACCCACCCTGGGAAGAAATACAGCCCCACCTGGCTGGGGAGGTCTTAAAATCCCCCACGTTGAGGGGGCGCCACGTGTAGGTGTTTCAACCAAGTATAACCCGAACCAGCTATATTTAATACATACAGTTTAATAGGAAAAGAATCCACACAGAATTACAGTACCAGACAGTGCTCCTCCGAAGATGCCAGCAGACCCGCGATCTACAGAGAGAGCGATTGCCACTTGGGTCTATCTTTTTATACCTCTTGAGACCTGGTGGTCCAGCCCCAAGTAATTAATTAACAGCTAATTAGGGGCGAAATAATTAACTAATGGCGGGGTGTGGCTCTTAGCCTGATAGGCTAGGACTATCCCCTTCACATTCCTACCTTACATGGGTTATGAAATGGCTTTGTTTGTTTGTTTGTTTTGTTTTTGAGACAGAATTTTAAGTAGCATTGGCTGGCCATGAACTTGCTATATAGCTGAGGTTGGCCGTGAACTCCTGACTCACCTGCCTTCACCTCCAGATGCTAGATTATAAGCCTATGCCACAATAACTGCCTTATGCAGTGTTAGTATTGAAACCCAGGACCTTGTACAAGCAAGACAAGCACTCTACAAACTGAGCTAAATCCCGGACTACAAAAAAAAAAAGTCAAATTTTTCTAAGTGGAAATTGGAAATTATTGAATTATCATAATGAAACCTGTTGAAAACACATACACCCTTTCTTTCAACCAACTAGTTTACTAAACATTCTTTATCTCTAATTCAAACATTACGCTTTTTCTTAGGCAATGAAAGTGAAGTTTTGGAAGTCACCTTTTAAAGTATCTATTGATAAAACATTCAGACGAATACCAATTACATTTCCTAGAATATTGCCCCCGGTCCAGGCTCACTTAGTAGTTCTCTCAGTGTTTTATTGCAGAGAAGCCTTTCAACCATGTCCCTGCCATTGCCCAGCCAGTAGCTTTCAGCTGCACATTAACTAAATGTCCTATTAGAAGATCAGGACTATCATTACAGAATTATTCTCATTACACTTCTTTAGTGTGTAGGGGGCACAAATGCCAGGACACACTGTGGAGGTTGGAAGATAATGTTTAGAAGTCAATTCTCTTCTTCCATGTATGTCCTGGGGATAGAACTCAAGACATCAACCTTGGTGGAAGCTGCCCTCACCTACTAATCCACCTTGCCAGCCACATGATGTAATTGTTAACTATATCCAAATGATGTTGGAAAAGGTAAAGTTGAAGAAAATACCAACTGCATCCTCATGGGTTTGATCGAAGTCCAATATGAATAGATGATCCACTCAATAACATTTTAAGTATATACACATACCATATATACACATGTCACCTCCCATATGTATGTTCTGTTTTAGGTTCTATATTGGGTCTGGAGATACAGTAATAGGAAGTAATGAATGCTATTGCTTCTCCAATAAGCTTAAGTCTGGTAATGAATGCACAAAACATTTGTCAAATGAGCTGAGGTTGGAGGTAAAGGGAACAAGCTTGGTAAGAACCCTGAAGGAAATATGAGCTATGGACAGATGGACTGGCTTCCCTATGTCTGTAGAGTTGGATAAATTTGACCTGATTCCATCAGCCTTGAAGGTCCTTAGAATGGTGCTCCATAACAGGCAGAAGCCATTTGAGATGTTCTAAAATGGCTAATGATGAAGACTATAAAGATTTGGTTTTCTCAAAATGAACTCAACTATCTACTTGTTCACACATTGCGATATTGATTCATTTAGTTATTAGTGTTACTGTGAAAAGTGTTATTACTTAATATTGTAGGACACTACCATTTAAAAGGGCTCTTTCAGATTGCAGAACAAACTTCAAGTGTGTTGGGTTTGCTACAAAAGAAAAAGGCACTGGGGTATAAGTTAACAGACTATGTCTTCTGCAAATGGTTTACCTAATTAAAATATATAATATTCTCCTACTTATGAGAACTGGAAAACAAGTGCAAAATGGCTTAATCAAGAAAAGGAAACATTGGCTTTCTCTGCTATATCTTCTTCAGTGTTTCTCTGTCTATGACAAGCTCTTTCCACAGGGTCAAAGACTGCCCAGGGCTCAGAGCCTTCCTGTGAACAGTCCCTAGGAGTTGAATGCTTTTCCATACAGTCTAGCAAGTGTCTCAAGGAGGTGGTACTTGTCTGTTGGATCCTGTGCCCAAACATGGCTTAATCACTGTGGCCAGGAGAATAGCAGACTCTACAAACTAGCCCAGGTATCTAACTGCTACCACACAGAATAGGACTCCATGCACTTGTCACTTCCCTAGACACTCAATGAAAGAAAAAGATGCTGCTGCATAGATCAAAATCTGTGAACAGGCTCTACCATGAATTGTTTTACATTTTTAAAAATTAATATCCTACTATCCTAAATCCGCTGACAGAGCTGAGGCAATATGTGTGTTCTGCAACTCCTTACACAAAGCTTGTTTTGACTTCCCGAGGAAGTTTTAATGGCCCCTGCCAGCACACTGAATGACAGTTTGCACCGTCTGCTTGCTCTGTCATACACATAATGTGCTTGCCATCCCCTCTCAGTTTATATTTCTTCATTTTTAATTGGCCACTCATGTTTTTTCTGTCTTCCCTTCTCTCAGAACATAGAGGAAGGTAGGCGTTGTGTACATACGCTCCATGACTTAAGGGTTGTGAAATATTTCATCAGTTTGTGTGCTACAAGCATTAGGGGTGCAAATGGTCTTGACAAAGATGCAGGGCAGGAAAAAGGACTGTGACCTCCAGCTGTCTTCTGACTCTGACCAAACCTTAGCAGATAAGGAGAACGCTTCTTTGGCATTAGTCCCACACTTGGTTACTACTTCTCAAGGTCCTCAGAGTCTAGGCTGCTACTGAGACCAAAGTTCCCTGGGAAAGAAGAGACTGCACACAGAGAAAGCTCTCCTTGGCTTGTTTTGCATTATAAAGAGGCCTCATATCAATAACAATAAGAGATAATTAATTAAAATCCTGAAAATTGTCCTTGTTCTCTGCTGTTCTCCTGAATAATTTATCACCACATCATTAACCAAGCCAAACAGAACCAAGATCTGTAAGGAACAGGGTGTCTCCTTCCAATTTTAATTTGGTTTTTCCTTCCCACTCCTGCCCCTCAACCATTCCCATTCCCCATCCTCTGAACCATTTGGCTATAAGAACACTTTTCACTTCTTTTCCTAATTTCTTCTCGAAAGCCTAAATTTACCAAGTCAAGCAAAATTTTGTGCTTTACAACAGTTTTACCGATAATTGCTTCCCTGCGAAAAGGAGGTGGCATGACTTTGTCCCTCAAGAAAGGCAGATCATGCACCAGGAGGCCAGCAAACCCACAGAGAAACCATTCCTGACCCCTGTAGGCCATCCCATGTCACTCTGTGGCTCTGTTATTTCTGGACACTGAAATTGCAGAGTTGTGTGCGAAGTTCATTCTAACAGTGGGCTAGATTAGCAATATTGGCTGCCGGGTTTCTGTTTCACCCTGTGCACCACCTAGTTGTTTAAGGGCAAGGCTGGGCTGTTAGCTTCTCCCTGGATGGCCTCTTAAGTACTGCGTGTCGAAACGGCACAATGTCAGTATCAAATAGGGACCCAGTTTCCAGCTGGAATGTTTGAGGCAAACAAGGCTCTCACTATCCGATTGCCAAAGACAGGCCCCACTTCTGATAAGTCTGTGAGGGGAAAAAAAAAAAAGAAAGGCAGCATTTCCATTTCTCACACACAGATGATAGCATTTTAGTGTAACCAGAGGTGGGGTAGGGACACACATTATGCAAATGTAGTAACAAATGTAAAATGATAAATTAGCAAGCAACTATTTAATTATTACTCTGACTAATTCCTGTAGATTGTGCCACAGCTAATGAACCTGAACTTCTCCTGGTTGACTGCAATCTTTCTGTGGAAACATTTCCATTTGGGCTGTCTGCCGCTTCTGCAGCTCCGTGAAGGAGGTGGTATCTGCTTAATGAGTTCCCACTTCATTACCGAGCTGCACTACTTACGGCCCCGCTCTCCTTCAGTATGCAGGCTGTGTGCGCCACTGTTGTTCTAAAGCAAATACTAATTTATGATTACCTGTCACATTAGGCCATTGAAAACTATACTCACGCTGGCTCACATGAGCAGAATGCTAACGAGCTGATTATGGACTGTGGCTGTGTCCCTTGCTTATAATCCATGGACATAAATTCAGATCCCGGTACAATATGGGATCTGGAACAATAGATGCTGTTTGAGAGAAGCACGGGGTGGGGGCGGGGTAACATCATCCCACGAAAATGCACACACCCTCTCAAAGGCCACCAGACTCAGCAATGACCGAATTCAATGTGCAGGCGGCGATGTCAGAAACACCCACCGCCCTGCATCGTGTTCAGAGGAAGGGGAATGGCTCTTTGGCTAGTCACTCCTTGCCATGGTCATTATCTAATTGAGGCCTGGTGGCCAGGCAAGGTAGATCCTGCCACCGTGACTGCTAGCTTCCATTGTGTGGAATAAATCCTGTAGATGTGGCCTAAAATGGTGCTTGCAGAGAAAGTGCCAATCAATAATAGTCCTGAAATGCAGTTGTTCATCTTTAAGCCTAATATTTACCCACGGGCTCTAGCACACTGCCCTCTTACTGCATTTCCGCTCCTCTCCCCCATTCCAAGCATGCCATTTGCACTTTCAAATACAATGTTCAGCAAAATGCCTCATTACATCTGCTTTTTCTTCAGTTGATCCCCTATAATTTGCCCCCATAAATTAAAACTATGGTGAGATGTGATTTTTGCCATTTCACTGGCTGTATGCTTGGTTTGTTTTTATAGACCTGACTTCATTCTGCCAAAGGACACTGTGGTTTGCCTCATGCTGTCCCGGCTGGTGCAAGGAGCACTGATCCAGAAACGTGTGACAAAATCATAATCTTTGGTCAAATACCACTCAGAACATCAAACACGAGAATCTGCCCCTGAGACCCAAGGTCTTCTCTGCCACCTCCTCCTTCCTGCTCCACCCTGCCCCCATTCCACTGCTTAGTCCCTTTTGACCTTTTCTTGTTTTCTTCCTCCTCCTCCTCCTTCTTCTCCTCTTCATTTTGTCTGCCTTGTCTTTTAATTTCCTTTCTAAGAAGAGCCCTATTTAGAGACCACAACCCTCACACAGAGCTTTTGAATGCTTTCTGCATTTTCCTTTGCTTGACTAATAGAAGACAAGAGGTGGAAGAAAAGAAAATGCCCACCTTTGATATCATTAAACGAACAAAATACTAGGTAAGACTATGAACGACTCGTTCCTACATATGCTCATTGTACATCTTAAACAAACTGGAGGCCGTTTTAACCTTGGGCCACAGGGTCCCTCACAGACCTGTGGAGCATCTCCAAAGGCAGCTTTGACCCCTTGCCTTGCCCCTTTCCTGCCACAGAGAGTGAAACAGCCCCTAATTTAAGCTGAAGCAAAAGTGAGTTCTTGCTCTAACCAGCCTCTGTAACACCTAACTGCTAGCTTGCTCGTGCTTAGAATAAGAGAAGAGGGAGAAAAATGCCGGCTAAGACTCTTCAACTCTACTATTTTGTAATTCCACACTCTTAGCGATGATTAAAGGAGTCCTGATCAGCGTGAGTCTAAGACTGCTAAATTGCTTATATTAATTTTAACCACATTTCTGGTTTACTCTCAGGAGACGAAACCAGTTCTTAAAAATTAGCAATTTTCTTCAGTGCCCAAATGAAGCAAAATGCAGCTTCCTGTTTCAAACGATGCCTCCATTTAACCATGGCAACCTTGACCACTGTTCCCTGAAAGAAACCAAGGCTCAATTTGTCCTTGGGATGCATATGCCTGCTTCTCTAAACACAAATCATAAATGATTGGTCCACGTTCTATGTAGTTTCCTCTGTAATGGATGCCGAAGACTCTAGAACCAGGCTGTCCATATTCTTATCTTACTATGAATACAACACAAGATTTCAAATTACTCAACATAATAGTTTTCATAGTACCTTGTTTAAGCTGTAGAAAATGGAAGCAAATTAGTTAATTACTGTCTCTAGCCATATGGATGCTAGCAAATTCCTTTTTCTCGCCTATAATGAACTCCCAATGCCAGCCAAGATGGGGGAGCTGTGAACAGCAGTGCAGGGTTTTTTTTTTCCCCCTACATAAGCAAATTGCTTTTCCTGATTTACATGGGAGGAGAGAGAGCGAGCGCCTATTTACACACTGAATAATCCAATTTGCTTATTTTGCAAAACAGCCCCTTTCCTCTTCTTGGCTGCACTAGCAACACGCAGGCTCTCAAGTAGAGGAAAGGGGAATAGGCCTTAGATACAAAGCTACACAGTGGCTGTGTCCAATTCAGTCAATAGAGTTTACTTTTCAGGAAGGCAGACAGGAATGAGAAATGCTCAGCTGTATGCTTCTAAAAACCTGGTGCCCTCATTGTCCACAGAAGTCTAATGCGTTGGACAAATCTTAATTCAAGCTAAAATATATATATATATATATAGGCCATTTCCCATAAACTTTCATTTCAAGTAATTAAATACTTGCCAAATAAGATTGCATACATTTGCCCAATCCACAAAAACATACCCTTGAGAGGAAAGAATAGAGCTATCAGCTGTTAAATATTTCTTTAGAAGATAAAATATATACATATCTGCAGGCGTCTTTAAAAGCTAGGTATGTCCATAGCTCAGTAGCCCACAGTAATTAAAACAGCTGAGTAATACCGGCTGAGGAAAAGAGGCTGGGCACCAGGGCTCAGGAGATGGGGAGTTAGAGTTGGGAGGTGCGCGAGGCGGTGGAAGAACGTTAGCTGGATTTTGTTTTCCATAGCTCATTGGAGAGGTCATTGCAAAATCTTTCGCAAGTATGAACTCAGTGTGCTATCACTCAGCAGCAGGTTGAGCAAAGAGAACGTACCTATTTGCAATGTATTTTGCATAAGCCAGGCAAATTTGAAATTGTGAGGTCGGGATCCCAGAGCAGGGAGCCGGCTCTCAGAGTATCTTTGTAGCAATGAAATAAGCCTCCAAGACCAGGTGGAGAAAAACGGGACCTCAAAAGACAAAGGTGACCAGCCTCCTAGTCCCAGAGAGACCCAGCAAACAGTACAATGACAGAAGCCTTGTACCCTTCCTGAGTTACCACAGGATCCTGTGACTAAGGAAAGTGACAAGCAAAACTAGTTTAGCGTGGCAGTTGATGAACGTGTGCCCTGGAAAAGCCACTGCCTAGCGTGTTCCTTCCCAGGGACTTGGGAGGAAACTGGGCCCCACAACAGCCTCCTGGGCAGGGGGCTTCTGACTGTAAGGTACGTACGTGAATATGTTTCTCATACACACAGCCCTTGGTACTCTCTTAGCTTCTGTTGATATGTGTGGTTTACGATGCCTTCACGCACAGATAACGTACAATGCCAAGTCTGAAAGTGTCATCTCAGCTGTGCTATACGACCTGACACTTTCCAGAAATGAAGTTTTCGGAGCGTGACAACTCAGACAAAGTCATTAAAAATTAATTCAGAAGCAAGTGTAGAAATATTTAGTCAGAGATGCACTGGAAGCTTGGAGGGGGGGGTGCTCTGAAAGCCCATCCAATATTCCTCACCACCCCGCCCCTCCCCATCCCTGCCCAAGGCTTTCAAAGCAATTCTCTTGCTGCTCACTAACATCTCAGTGCCTTGGCTGACACTGGGGGCAAAAGGTAAATATTAGAAGACACAGCCCTTCTCCCTCTCTGGAGTCCACTGCTCCCCCCAACATCTGGAGGGAGCCACCAGTGTTGTGACCCAGTGACAACCTGCCTCTGTCCTGCGTCCTCCACGCAACACTCCCCTGGGTTGGATTGGGGAGCCATCCTTCCATCAGAAAGATGGCCCTCTAGCTACTCTTGTCTTCTCCGGGACTGTCATTTGGAGTCCTAGTATAGGCAGAAAGAGAGAAGGAGCCAGATAGGGAAAGAAATAACCCTGTTGCCAAGGAGAAAGAGAGAGAGAAAGATGGGGGAGGCTGCTTTTTGATTTGAAGTGTTCAGACATGCTGAAGTAATGATCCTGGCAACATGTTAGCAAAACATTAGAAACACTTTAGTAAGCAAATCATTTAATTAGAGCCTTCTCCCAGGCGGTTTATATTGCTTGACCCCCTGACCCTTTATATTGCTGTATCCTAAACTCTGCCTGGGATTCACACTTCCTATTCTTGTCGCGGAATCTCTCCATCTTGTACCATTTAATATAGTGTGCTCCAGGTGTTCCGCGGTGAATGAATAGTTATATTACTACCTGTCAGACACAATCACACTCTATTCATCATTCTCGGCTGGCTGCATGAAGCCCAGCTTCCAGCAGGCTCCCTCTCTATTTCCTTGTTCAAACGTCTGCGCTGCTTTCGGCCCATCTGTCAAGGCTGTCATTTAGAGGGAAAACAGTATCAGCGCTTTAAATATATGGAGTTCTCTATTGAAACAGTGCCGTGATTGAGCTGTCAGCATTCTCAGTATCACAGACAGTAATTCATGACTGGTCAGGGCTCCACTGAGGTTGCTATTACTACGGTGACCCTGAAGGGTCATGCCGCGGGGTTTTGCTTTACAGTTTAGTCTATAAATAGTACAATTAACCTTTCAAGAATTACAAAACGCTTGTGGATTCTCTTTACATTTGTTCTGTGCTTCCTTGCACAACAGAAAGAAGAAAGAAAACCCTCTATGAAGTATGTGCCATATGAGTAGGGGGGAAATACACACACATACACACACACACATATATGTTGTTTGGATAGCGAGCACTTGAAATGCATGAGTATATTTTAAGCCACCGTTTGCTGTTTTGGAGCAAGATAACATATGTTGAGATTTCGGCTGAAATTAAAAGGCTTCTGGATATGAGATAAAATATGATGGATGCAAATGAAAGGACTTATGTTCCTCCTTATGGGGAGGAAGTGAAGGCTTCCAGTGAGCAAGGCATGCCTTTCAAAAACAGAGGGTTTCACGCTGCTTTCGGCCTATTTCCCAAGGAAAACACCTGCATTCCCAGCGAAAACCAGAGCAAACACACTCAGGAGCCAGATGCTGTCTCTAATCGAAGACCATAATCCCCCAAGAAATAGAATTTGGGATGCTGACCAAGTTTCTCACGATACCCTTGAGTCTGAAAGCCTCAAGACACTGAAAGATTTCTCTGGTTTCTTCTTCAGGAATTGATGAGACGGTCTCAAGGAAACTGGTAGCAGAGCCCAGAGGATAAAACCAAACTACAAGCCAGAGCCTTTCTGAGAAGCCGAGTCCATGGGCCAATGGCCCTACCCCTTCCTCCCTGAAAGCCTAAATCCAGGAAGTCCTGCCCTGCAGACAGTTACGGTATACAGCAATGGTTCTCAACCTGTGAGTTGTGAGCCCTTTAGGGGTCAAACGGTCCTTCCACAGGTGACACCTAAGGACCACTGGAAAACAGAGACAGTTATATTACAATTCATAACAGTAGCAAAATGATAGTTATGAAGTAGCAACAAAAAATAATTTATGGTTGGGGGTCACCACAACGTGAGGAACTGTATTAAAGGGTCGTAGCATTAGGAAGGATTCCGAGGCATCACTAGGACTGGCTCCTGAATGGGGGTGGGCGGGGTAGGGGGGGTGGGAATGTTGTTCCCTGTGCCTCTGTTCCCATGATGCTTCACAACACAGAATGCAGATGCATGGCGCTGCTTGGTTGCGTCTCAGATGAATGTCTGAGATGTTTCTATTCTGCAGGATCATTTAAAGACCACATTAGCCTACTAGTCCCAAAGCTCAGGCAGCACAGAGGTTTTTCTCATGAAGTTCCTCCACGGACAAAATCAACCGGCATGTTTAACTTGTGATGCAAGGTTATGTGGCTAAAAATCACTGCAGACATGTATCTCTGTATTTCGTTGCCTCATAGTCAAGCTCCCCCAGGTTTTCCTTCTTTTTGGAGAGTAAAGAGATGTGGGTCTGTGTGGGTGGAAAACCACAGACCTAGCAAATGGTCCTTGATGGCAAGTACTCATGTTAGCTCTCCTCTGAAAGCGAAGCAACACGCCGTGTTTGTAAGCATCCTCCTCCTGAGGGCAGTGAGATTGAGGCAGTTTGTCAGCTCGCTTAAAGGTCTGCAGGAGACAGAAAGAGAGGGAAAGGCGGAAGAAAGCCTTCCATTACAGCTATTTCCCCGGGCTGTTCTCACGCCAGCTCACGGCTCTACAGGAGAAAAAGCCTCTGTTTAGTGTAGTCACAGAATAAGGGCAATGAAGAGGTCGTCTCTTCCAGTTAGGGTGCGTGCTCCTTTCGGGAGCCAATCATCAAAGGCAGAGTGAGGTGCCCAACAAGCGCATGTCGTCATCGCTGTTATCCTTTGTGACCGCCGCCCACTCTCCCTGCCCTCCGTTGGAAAGCAAAAAGCCTTTGCTTATTATAGAGGCAGAGTACGTGCTAGTTTCATCCCATTAACTGTCATATTACCAGGCTCTGTGCCATCCCATTTGAGTTTCACTGAGCATCCAGAATTGCTTAATTATGTACAGTGAAGACAATCTGCTGAGACGTCCCTTCTTGATTAACACGGGAGGGGGAGGCGGGGGTGAAAGGTCACCTACGAGGCTCACTTTTGCCTTGCACAGAATTCGGTGTGCAAAAAAGGCTTCTGGGAGTAAAAAGAAAAAAAATTAATTAAAGAGAGCATTTGGAAGGAAAGCTGCTTACATCTAAAGAGGAGGCTACTTTTGATTCCGCAGGCAAGCAGTAGATATTCCCCCCCTCTGTGTTGGCGTTCAACTGCATAGTGCATTCCTTCTAAATTATACCACCCCATGTTAATTATAGTGTGCTGACAGCGCTTGTCATTACTAAGCCGGCTACAGGCTTTGTGTGCTTGGATTTTAATAGCTGTTTGTTCTGAGGAATGTGGCGGAGCTGTGGAAGTGGCTGAGCCCAGCCACTGCTAACCTCCTCCCTTCCCATCGCTGCTTCTATTTTCCCAACCCAGCCACCTCCTCTCCAGGTTCCCTCACTGGTCCTCTCCCTCCAGGAGGGCAGATGCATAGGTTACTGCCCAAAGCATTCAGAAACCAATATTGTCTGCACTCATTGTGAGCCTTTCAAAGACAGATGTTGAAATATTTACCTTTCTCCTTTATACAATCTCTCTCTCTCTGTCTCTGAAAGAACTGAAGTGACCTCTCTAATTTATGGGATATTTGGAGATTCCTCCTTTGGAGATTCTAAAATTCTTATTTGGAAGTTTTCTATCAGGCAGGAAAAGCTCAGTCACCAATCTTGTCCCCATCCACAGCCTCACCCTGTGAGAGAGAAGATGCTACAGGGGTAAAAATAAGCCCAAACCTAACCAAGGAATTTTACATTTCACATAGTTATTCCTGTAATCCTCAATAGAGCAAATACAAAATCTCTCTCCTGCCCTTTAAAAGCTATATTTAATGAGCATCTATTATCCACTAGAGGCAAAGGTTGGGCTCAAGAAAACAACAATGAATAAAATGCGGTCTCTTGGCCTTCAGGGCCTTATAACACAGCAGGGGAACAGACGTGTCAACAAGTAATGACTGTATGTGTGTAATAATAGTGATGGAAACAGAGCTTTCTCTCGGCCACACCGTCCTACGGGTACAGATGTGGTCCCGTTGGTGGTAATAACTCAAATTTCGGTTCTTTGTGACTTCACCATTTCCAGTGAGTCTTCAGACAGGACTCACGTGTCATAAATAATGCCAATCTGCTGCCATCTCTGCTTGTGCCAGGTGTTTTCCTCCTGTGGGTCACAGCTTCTGTCTTACTCTGTCCCGTGAGAGGTCCTCCATTTGAGAATCACGTGCACTTCGGAGTTTCCAGAACAGCTAACCCTGTTCTCCAAAGGTGTCAGAAAAATGCCCAACAAATGCTGGACTGGAGTGCAAAGCTCAAGACCGTCCTCAGGTTTCTCCTCTCCACCACACAGCTGAGCTCTCCTCCCAGACACCTTCCCAGTCAGGCTGACCTTTCATAAGAGGTCCCCACGCCTCCCTGTGGAATGCTTCTGCAGGACCTACTCCTTCAGGGCACAGGGAATTCCAAACAAGCCTGCTGTAATGCTCTTCAAGCATCAACAACGGCTTATAACAAATGTCTTTGCACACTCACACACTCCTACATGTATACACACACACACACACACGCACGCACGCCTGCACTCCAACATATCCCACAGATAAATAATGGCCTGTAAGGAGAAACTAATGTGACTTAACTATAAAAACCACGGAAAATGTGGCGAAACCAAATTTATCAGCTGAGGAAAATGTAATCTATTTTCATGCCCTTTACCAATCTGTTCTGTGCTCTGATAACAGATTATCAGAGGCTGGATAATTTATAAGGATAACAAATATTTCAGCTCACAGTCATGGAGGGAGGACAGCAATATAAAGCGACTAGTATCTGGTGAGGAAATATTCTGTTAGCCCATAGCAGAAGGTATCTCATGGCAGAATGACAAAGAAGGGGTCAAGGGACCAAAGTCCCCATTTGATGGCATAGCCAAATACCATGAGAGTGTCATAAACTCTATGGCATTCTGTGTCACCTTTGGGGAGCAATCCCTATGAGATGATATAGAGCTCTCTGTTAAATCCCATCATATCTCTCTCTCTCTCTCTCTCTCTCTCTCTCTCTCTCTCTCTCTCTCACACACACACACACACACACACACACACACACACACACACACGCGCGCGCGCGCGTTAGAAGTATTTACAGCACTGAGTACAAACCCTAATATTAAAATGCAATGGGTAAACCTTGTCAAAAGTCACCACCCGCGTCCCAACAGGGACTTGAGAGCTGGTTTTGATGGCTGTTATCTATGTCAAGTGGGATGATGTAACCCAAACCTCGGTCTTTTTTCTACACACACCTCCACGCTAACATGAGCAAAAGATGCTATCAAAAGGGACATCCCAGGGGGTCGCTGGCCAGCTGGGCTCAATGAGAGACTCCAGCTAAAAACCAAAAAGGTTGGAGACACAGCTAGGGAAGGAAGACAGCCCATCAACCTCTCACCTCCACAAGGGCCTGCACAGGCAAGCACAACCACCGATACACGCGCATATGTACACAGCATGCACACATGCATACACAGAATTTTTAAAAATTGTCCTTATTTTACTAATTGATTTAAAATCTTTTAAGGGGTTTGTTTATGATTCTTGGTTTCCGAGTTGCTTGGCTTTAGAATTTATCCCCTCATAAGCTGCCACTCACCTGTAAACACTGTGGCATGTGCAGGCACATCTCCATATTTTAGGACAAGAATGACTCTACGGTATAGACCTTCACTAATGGACAGGGAAAAAAAATCATGTTATGTGATGGATGTTATATGAACAGGGCCTGGTGCCCCATGCCTGTAATTCCAGCACCTATGAGACTGATCCAGGAGGTAGTGAGCATCAGGCATGACGAGGCTGCTTAGCAAAACTGTTTCCCCCACCTCCCTGCAAAAATTACAGTGTTCCATGAAACCATAAACATGATCTCTCTTTGGCTTTTCGTTACCAAGGGATATGCTTAGCTCTCATGAAATCATTTTCTTATAAGACTTACTTGATATCAGCTACATATATATTTACCATCTATAATGGGAAAATGTACATTTGAATTAAATAAATGGAAGTCCTTCTCAGCAGATAAAGACCTAGAGTCTCCCTTCAGAATCATGCCCCGGAGACCACCAGATTTGTATCTTTGGAGTCATTATCTTATGTAATAAATACTTAACTTCCCTTCTAATGCTTCCTCTACTGAATCAAACCCATTTTTAAACCTCAAACAACTAAAACAAATTAGATTCAAATATCCTCCCACACTATAGAGCTTTTCCACAAAGTTAAATATTGGTTTGCAAAGACCCATCCTGGGGACAGCCATTTTGGACACACACAAACAGCTGTGTGTTCTTTATGGCACTAGTGGTCTCCCCCTGCCATTGCCAGCAGCAATGACAATTGTTCTTTGGGCATGTAAGAGGGATCACTTGCCACCTGTTTGGGCACAAAGACCTTTAAGATAGAACAACACATTTAATACAGTTTCTCACATTGTGGCGACCGCAGCCATAAGATTGTTTTCACTGCTATTTCATAACTACAGTTTTGCTACTGCTTGAAATGTAATATAAATATCTGATACACAGATTACCTGATGTGCAACTCCTATGAAAAGGTCCTCCAAACCTAAGGGGTTGGGAACCACAGATTGAGAACCACTGTTCTAAGAAATGCAATAGGCTGGTAACTCTCCAAAGTGTTCTGTTAAATTGTCAACCTAGAAGGACTGCCTTGTCCAGGTCTGTGGCTTCGCTGCTCCACAGGGACCTTCAAAAACTGCTTCTCAATCATTCTGCATGAGTTTAGCTGCATCCAAATGACTAACTCCAGGATCTGTAACGTAACAGCAATTTCAATCATCCCTTCTGCTCTTCCCAACCAAAAACCCTGCATTCAAACTGTTCTTCCATAACCAACTTGCTTGTCTAACGGAAACAGCGAAATGACATTCTTGGGAACTCCAAATTCAGTTCAGCTGAGAGTGACTGAACTGTCACATGTGACAAAGGCAGGGATAGTTATACACAATAATCAAGAGTTAATAGAACACAACATTCAATAAAATACAAGGTTACATGACTTCAGAGGTTAACTTGTGTTTACAGGCTTTTACCTTTTCAATATTTACCAACAATTCCCATTGTTAAAGAGGTGAAAAAGAAACCCTGATTCTTAAAAACAGCAATTTGTAGCAATGGGTATTTTTTTTCTCCATTTCAAGTACCTATCCAACACTAAACTATTAGTAATCTGTGTTTGCAGCTCACACTCTGTGGTCATGAGTTTGAAAGGTTAACTGGCACTTTTGGAGGAGTGCATCTGTGCTTTCAGGCAGGTGAGCCTTGTGTGCAGGTGCCCACTAACCTACAATGTGGAAGTCACACCGCCTCAGATGACACAGCGGGAAGCATCCTGAGATTTGTGGAGCTCTGCACTCAGGCAAGTAGTGGCTAAAACCAACCCCATGGTCATCAGAATGACATATTTTTTAAGAGGACCCTTGAAACTCTCTTCTTAAAAAAAAAAAAGTATGGTCATTATTTTTCTTGCCACTGTCATTATGAGGTTTTAGGAGCAGTGGGTGGCTGGTCACACTGCATCTACAATCAGAAAGCAGAGTCAACAGGAAGTGGAATTCAGCTTTGAAATCTCAAGACTGCTCCCAGTAACCCACTTCTTCCAGTGAGGCTAGGTGTCCTAAATGGTCCACAACCTTCCCTAACAGCTGGGGACCAAGTGTTTCACGTTCAAATCACAACTCAAGGCAAAGCAAATAGAGAAATCAGAGTGTTGCCTGGGAAGACTTGAGGGAAATAGCTCATCATACAATCACCAACCCCAGACCGGGATTTCCTGTAGGAGAAGCTGGAAGGAAGCCGAAGGACATGTGGGCAAATAAAGATTCCCAGGTCCTGGTGCTCCCTTCATGGGGGAGGGTCCAAGACTAGATGCATTATGAGAATAAAAATGCGAAAGTGTAATAAACAAAGTTTAAACGATGAATCATGGAATCCAGACCGAGATGGAACTAGGAATTTAGAGACTAGGGCAAGGTCAAATTTATGGGCCTTTTGATAAAATGTGGAAAACAAACGTAACAGATAATGGGGAAGATAATAAGCGGGTGAACATTGGATGCGTCTTTTCACTTCTATCCTAGACTTTCTCGACCCTACAGTGGTAAAGCACAGACATGAATTGTGTTATTGAACCTCACAGAGAATCTGGCTGAAGGTCAGATCTTAGAGACGAGTGTCAGAATCATTTCCTGCAAGTCCTGCTGCCAAAGAGTAAGAAGCAATATTACCAGAAAAAATGTAGTTAAATGTTAATTTCAGCTTAAAAATGAGTACTTGGGGGCATTCAAATAATGATTTAATTATATTAAAATCTTTCTAAATGAATTCATGTTTAACCAGGCCTCCTATACATACAGGTGTTAAGCCTGAGAACCTGAGACAAATAAAAGTAAAATTTAGGTAAGTCACCCTTGTGACTCTAAACTGGAATCTGAGGCACCAAGGAATTTATGTTCTTCTTCTGATTTGTCAAGCTTGTGTGTACCCTCTCTCTTAAGAAGAGCCCAACTCTCAAGACTCATTTCCACTTTGATGTAGGTTAGACCACCCTCCCAACCCGAAGCTCCCTTCGGTTTAAATAACAGGACAACTAACAGAATCTGCAAATCACTGTCAGTGAATTGGCAGCCAGCAAGACTCTGAGAACGTCCATCATTTTTGTCATGTTGCTGAAACATGGTGTCTCCTCTCCCTATAGTCACAACTTGTCACTCCTAAAATTGGTTCCTAATCTGCAGATATAAAATGAAACTTAATAAGACCAGCCTGGTCTACAAGAGCTAGTTCCAGGACACGCTCCAAAGCTACAGAGAAACCCTGTCTCGAAAAAAAGAAAGAAAGAAAGAAAGAAAGAAAGAAAGAAAGAAAGAAAGAAAGAAAGAAAGAAAGAAAGAAAGAAACTTAGTGGAAGGAGAAAAAAATGGCATACAGCATTATTTCATGGTTTTGTTTACCAAAGTTGTGGAAATTACAGTTCCTCAAGGCACATGTAAAACAAAATGTTCTCATACATACTTCCACTCCTAGGGACTTCACAAACAAGTCAATCAGATCTTGAGTAATGATCTAAAGGTTTCCTCTAGCCCAAAGACAGGGCCAGGATCCTCAGCCCATGATACAGGTTAGACTCATCTGGGGAAATAAATGAACCATGATGCTCAGACTCTGGGGCAGTTTTAATAAGAATATCACCACAGGATCAGGCATTTGAATGTATGTTCCCCAGTTAGTGGTACTGTTTGGGGAGACTTAGGAGGCATGGTCTTGATGGAGGAAGTATGTCACTGGCGTTAAAGTTTCAAAGCCATATTTCATTCCCCATTTGCTCTCTCTGCTTCCTGCTTGTGATTTAAGATATTACTCTCAGCTCCTATGATAGCCACCGTGTCTGTAGCTTGCTGAGATGCCTCCCTGTTGTGACAGACTCCCATTCCTCTGGAACTAGAAGTCAAATAAACATTTCATTCTGTAAGTTGCCTTGGTCACAGTGTTTTATCACAGAAATAGAAAAGTAACTAATACAGAATCCAGATTTTATGAGTTTCCAGTGTTCAGCCAGAGATAAGAAGCAGCTGAGGAAATAAATATGTTCAGCAGAAACTTGGGTGACATGAGACATCCAGCACTGAATATAGCCACCAATCATATTGTTAGAGTTTCTGCTTCTCAGTTAGTATTAAGAGCATATACATTACGTAGCTATGATATCTGAAGCCTATAATCCTAACACTTGAAGGCTGACCCAGGAGAATTGCCATGAGTTCAAGAGTAGTCTAGGGTATGAGAATTCAAAATGAGTGAAGGTTATTCTATCCTTCAAAAATCTAGCAATAAAATATTGCTGAAGATACCATACAATTTGGCTGAAAGACAGGGAACTCAGGTTGACTTGGCGTTGATCTAGAAGCTTCTTACCTGCTGAGTAAACCTGCTGAGTAAGTTTCATAATATCACAAAAGGCTTCTAGGAGAGAGCTGTCATCAGCAGTTTTACTCGACTATGAACCTTGCATGCTGTACTTAGGATCAGCCAGGCAAGGTATGTTCACTGGTTTAAAAGTGGCATGACTGTGATGTGGATGACCAACCACTTCTAACTGAATTCCAGGCCTGCTTCATGGGAAACAGTTCCATCAGGTACTAGAACTCTGTGGCTGTGAAGGTAATAGGTCTTATTGGGGGAGTTGCTGTTGTTGTTTTTCTAAACTGACATGATCAGATCACCTTCTAAGTATTTGTCTGTAGCCCCATAGGCTGGTGCTACTGTTAGCTTTGGTGAAACAGAACAAAACAAAAACAGTTACTACAGGGACTCATAGTTTGCAAAAACACCGTGACATTCTCAGCCCTAAATGGGACATCTGTACCACCTGTAAGGCTCTGGGAACAGTTTTAGAGAGCAGAAAGAATATAAGAGGTGGGGGACGTGGTGGGAGCAATCTGCAGAAGTAACTTCTGAACATAGAATACTGGGTACTCTTGAACCCACCGCAGCTGTGAGTACTTGTACTAGAAGGGGTGGGTCGAACATCTGTTATAAAGGAGGGAGGGGCTCATGAGGCCCTGGCCCTCCCTGAGGACTTATGGGTGGTTATTGTTCTGGAGGAAGGATGAGTCTTATTTTGGTGCTGAAGCACGTGGTAAATTGTCCATCCTCCTGTAAATAATTCTTTACCTGTGATTCTGATTTAACTTGTTGGTTCATAGGAGGGAAGGAAGGAAGGAAGGAGAAGGAAGGGAAGGAAGGGAAAAATAGAGGGAGTATCAGAGGGAGGGAGGGAAGGAGAGAGGTGAGGAAGAGAGAGAAGAGAAGGGAAGAGAAAGGAAGGGAAGGGGAGGGAAGGAGAGGGAAGGGAAGAGGAGGGAAGGAGAGGGAAAGGAAGGGAAGGAGGAAAGAAGGAAGAGAAGGAAGTAAGAGAAGGGAGGGAAGGAGAGGAAGTAGAGTGGGGATAACTAGCATGTCTGTGGTTCCTCCAAAAAAGTGTGTGTGTGTGTGTGTGTGTGTGTGCATGTGTGCGTATGTGTGTGGTTTATCCTAGCGATATATTCAAAACAAGATATATTTGAAACTATATAGAGCTGAGACTAAGCAACTGTGGAAGCTTTTATTATAGACTACAAAATGATCTGAGCAATATAACAACAAAAACAAGACAAAATTTGAAGTTGGATGGAAGGACTTATGAAAAAGTAGAAAGTTATTGATTCTGTACCAGGCAGGACTATCCAGAGCACTAGAATACAAACACACACACACACACACACACACACACACACACACACACACAAAGTAGTTTATTAGATCAGCCACAGGTTCGAGGCCAGCCTGGAACATGTAATCACATCCTGAGAAAACGGCTATTTCAGAGTGTTTTAGTATTTTCTCCCTTTCTCTTCATACTGTTTCCTTCTTGTTCATGCACCAACCAACAACACAGGCATGGCCAAAGCACAGCAGATGAATACAACTATACCCTCCAGATTTCCTGCATATACTTTATGTAAGTTGAAACTTAAACTCCACGAAATAGGATTGAGTAATGTTCCCAGTAGTCGAGGAATTGTCAGAGCTCAGAGGTATTAAGAAATTGTAAAGAGCCCATTAAAATTTATATCAAAGAAGAAATACCAGCTCATTGTCTCATTTAAAGTCTTACTTCAAACCTATGCTGCATCCTAATCTTCCTTCTCCTCTTACCCCGGGAGAATGCTGTTGACTATGGCTGGCTTTTTCTCTCATTGTGCCTCTTGTTGCCAGTTCTAGTCCTGTCCACCTTTGTCTGGTTACTTACCCATTTACTTATGTCTCGTTCATACTTCATATTTTAGTCTCTGAATACCCCAGAAAAATCATCACAGAGAATACAAATACAGCTGAAGTCATTAACCCTGAAAATGACATCATATGTAGGCACTTTGACCTTCTTTTTGGACAAACAAGAACTTTCCATAATCGGTTGACTTGAAGTCCCAACTCTGACTTAATTTCAAAGCTCACTTGATTGTGCATCCCAGAGCAGCTTCTGTTACTGGTGGGAACAGCATTGAGCTCGTGCCCAGAACCACAAAACCACCACAATGCAGCGAAAGAAATTTACTTCCCCATCAGTATCAAATCCAAGTGTTTACCTCTGTCTCTTGTAGTATGAGGAACGGGCTGCTTTCCCGGTGCCCAGCTAGCTTAACTCCCAAAATAATTACACAGAAACTGTATTAATTAAATTACTGCCTGGCCCATTAGTTCTAACCTCTTATTGGCTAACTCTTACATATTCATTTAACCCAACTCCATTAATGTGTATCGCCACTTGACTGTGGCTTACCTACTTGAGTGTAACCAGTGTCTGTCTCAGGCAGAAGAAACATGGCGTCTGCCACACTGCCTTCTTCCCAGCATTCTGTTTTATCTACTCCGCCTACCTAAGGGCTCCCTATCAAAAGGCCAAGAAAGTCTCTTTATTCAACCAATGAAAGCAACACACAAGCAGAAGGACCTCCTACACCAGTCTCTAGAAGTATTTGTACCATTCAATTGTGCCCCTTATTTTAAAAAGAAAAAAAGAAGAAAAGAAAAAAGAAGTTCTGTTTCTGTCTCTTTAGTTCATTTACTTTATATTAAATTTAACCCTCTCCCAAACAGGCTCTCATCTCTTAGCTCACATCATTTGACACAAAACGTCCCTATTTCTCCAAGATCCATATAGCACACTTCTTTAACCTTCTCCTTTACCTCCGCCACCACTGGCTACACCAGCAGACTAGCACATTCCTCTCCATTTCTCAAAACCCCAAGACAAAGGAAATGCAATGATCTCTCTTCAACCAATTCATCACCCTTGCCTGGCAGCAACTTAAAATGGCTGAAGTAGTATGGGTTTTAAAAAATAAAAGTTGGAAAGTAAACAGCAATGAGTTTAATTGTGAACCACAAATGAATGATTAATGCCTACATGTCTGGATATTCTATGTTCTATGATTTATTAAACATGATCAGTTTATTTGTTTAGATCAGGTTTCTCACCAACCTGATTTCAGGAAGACTGGCTAGCAAGTTCTCAGGAACTACCTGCCTCCCTGTGCAAGTGGGTGGGTTAGAGGCATTCTCAGTAATGTCTGGTATACAGAGGTGATGGAGTTTTGAATTCAAATTACTTATATAACAAAGGTTCTGACTTGTATAATAAACACCTCCCACCAAGCCATCTTCCAAGTCCCTACATATTCCTAACTAACCAAGGACCAATAGAGAAGTCAAATAAAGAAAGTGAGTAATAATGAGTGAAAACTGATAATTGAACAATAATGAAAATATATATCAATTTGTAGTGTGCACCTGAAATTGTAGCTGGAAGGAAATTCACAATTTTTAAAAGAAGAAAATTATATCATGATCTACCTTAAGAAAACAAAAAAAGGAAGAGCAAACTAAATATGTTATTAATAAGTAGAGCAGAAATCAATGAAATCTAGTTCATTGCTATCTGTTTTCTGAAACAAATAGTATGGGGGATCAATTCTCAGTCTTGACGAAGACCAAGTGCAGATAATGAGAAAAGCCAAACCCGTTTTCTTGGAATTATTTATAAAATCAATTATCAGCTCAATCCTCCCAGTAAAGGAGGAAGGAAGGAAGGAAGGAAGGAAGGGAAAAAAGGAGGAAGGGAGAAAGAGAGAGGAGAAAAGGGAGGAAGGGAGGTCAGGAGGAAGGAAGGGAAGAAAGCCAACAAATGCTTTATTTTTTAAAACGAGCTATCACTTCAAATCCAGCATTACTAAAATAATATCATAAATCACTCAATTATATTAATTCTTTGGTAAAAAAAATAAGTTCCAAACTGACATCGAAGAAGTTGAAAATATGAGTAGCTCTATAAAAGGAAAATCTTCTGACACAGGTTGGGAGGAGCCAGCCTCCCTGGGGCCGCGGGATGAATGGAACTGTTCAGTACTGGAACGTTAATGGCAGTTCCTTGACACACGTGCTGTTAGATCACAGACCCTCAAACCACAACCCCTGCTGCTGACAGCTGCCGCTGTGAAGATTAGAGCACGCAGATCTCAGGTCTCCACGGGAAGATACAAGCAGCCCTGCCCTTCCACCTCATAGCTGCGAGATGCTCTCACCCAGTACCTGGCTCCTGGTTACATAAACTGAGTCAAACTGGGTCTCCTATGCCATAAAATTTCCTGCTAGCCTCTAAAAATCCATAAAATCAGAAACTGCCCTGTGCTCGGGGAGCTTTTCTGAAGGCTGTCTCTCTGTAATTCAGCCCTCCCTCATACCTCGCCACCTCATTCTGTGTCTGGCAGCTGTCTTAACTCTTTTTTTAAAGCTATTTCTTCTGATAAAATAGGAGGAAAGTCTCTCCCTCCCTTCAAGGCCCTGACGGCATTATCTCTGAGCAATGCTATATCCATCCTAATTGCTCTCCCTCTTCAAGATTTGATCATGGCACCCAGTGATCATGAGACTTTGTCCCAATGAAGCCCATTCTAATGGATAATTTTGTATGAGCACCTTTCTCAAACCTGCTATTTCGTCTCTTTATTATAACACATACACCTTCATTTTTTTCTTTGAATACTTTGAACCGAATGAGCTACTTAGCTGCATGTGTGGTTGATGTCGTACCCCTTCCCACATCTCATTGCATCAAGCCGACAGCCACCAGCCAAGAAGTTCCTTGCCAAAGAATCAGACCGTGTCCCACATAGCCTGGCTATCTTAAATCTTCCACTAGCCCTTTAAGGAATATATCACTCCAACTGAAAGGACATTACAGCTGAAGCCACAAGGCATGCTCCAGAAATCATTGTTCTAGTCATGGCCACTCCAGACAACCTGTGTCTGGGCAAACTGTAGATAACCCTGCTTGATTTACAGTCTAGTCTCACTCAGGCAAGGACAGTTAAGCAGCCCTGAGTTCAGAAAGTCTGTGTTTGGTACAGGCTGAGGCCTAGGAACAGCTCGATGTAAGGACTGTAATTGGTAGAAACCAACCCTGTGTAGTCATTGGTGGACATACAACTCTTCATTTACACACTGCACCCTGTTGTAATTAGGGGAGAGAGGTGTGTGGGTTGTGTTCCCCAGCCGCCAGGCTCCCAAGCCCCCAGCAGCTGGCCCGCTCAGCTGCTGGCCACCTGCACCCGAAATAACCACGTGAGGACGGTATTCATTTAAACTCTGCCTGGCTTATTATCACTAGCCTTTTCCTGGCTAGCCCTCACCTCATAAACTAACCCATTATAAAAGTCTGTAAGTCACCACGTGGTGACGTACCGGAAAGGTCTAACCTGCATCCATCTGCGACGGTGGCTCGTGGCGTCTGACTCACTTCCTTTTTTCTCCTCCCAGAACTTCCGTTCTGTCTACTCCGCCCACCTAAGGGCTGACCCATCTTATAAGCCAGGCAGCTCTTTATTCAACCAATAAGAGTAATACAAAATAAAGGAGAACACTCCCACATCAGCACCCTATCCCTCCTTCTGACTATATAACCAAGCTTACTTCGAGCCAGTTGGAAGACATCTTCCTGCTCTTCCCCCTGGCATTGTGACAATATTCCTAATGAAAAGCTGCCTAGCACTTTTGTAGCCTATTTGTGATCTTTTTCATAGGCAGAGGGGGCTGAGCTCTGGAACAATGACAAAAAGCAGCAGCAGTAGCGATAGCAGTGACAGTGGCAGCCACAGCCGAGAGGTAACTCAGAAGTCGCAGAGAGCAAGGAGGATCAGGAGCTGCAGGAAGCAAAGGCAGCTGAGAGAAAGGATGCACGGATCAAGACAAGAAGAGATGGAACCTGTCGCATCTGGAAAGTAGAAGACTGTGACATCAAAAATGAGACAGTGCAGGCTCATGTCTCTAGAAAAGTGCCAGGAAGCAAGTCCCTTGGCCCAAAAGCTGTATTACAGTTCTTGGGAACCATGGCCCCGATACCTAAGGCTTTGTTACTATAACAACAGCTGGCACTGACTGCAGCACTACTGGCTGCTGCTAAGTACTGAGCGTTGCACTAGCAGCCCAAAGTCACAAGCCTCTTTGCACCTAGATTTGTCCTTTGAAGTCTGGAGTACTGGACACGCCTCTGGTAATCAGGTGTAGTTGGCAGTTTCTTTGGGATGCCAACCAGCACACAAATAAAAACACAGAGACTTACTATTAATTATGATGCTTAACCTTAGCATAGGCTTGTCTCACTAGCTCTTTTGACATAATTTAACCTGTTTCTATTCATCTATGTTTTACCTCCGGTTTGTTTTTGGGTTTTTTTTAACCTTTCTTTTATTCTGTATTTCCTACTTTCCTGCTCCCTCCATGTCTAGCTGACTGGCCCCTGGTGTATTTCTGTCATCCTCTTTCTTCTTTGAGTTTAAATTCCTCCTCCTACTTACTCTCCCTACCCAGAAATCCCACCTATACCTCCTCTCCTGCTATTGGCTGTTCAGCTGCTTATTAGACCAATCAGGCACCTTAGGCAGGCAAAGTAAAATAGAAACATATCTTTACCTAATTAAACAAATGCAACACATCTTTGCATAGTCTAACAAATATTCTGCAACACTCAGGATTTTGAGCTTCAGGTTTTGGATTTCTTAGCCCAGTCTACAAGCCGCTTGGGTTTCCCAACACTAGCAGGGCTACTCCCTGCTTGCTTGTGATTAGAACTGAATTCACCAAAAAGACACAAGCTAGGTGATTGGGAACATTTTCGGAAAAAAAGTTTACAAATACAATTATACTAGTTATTTCTATGAAATGCTTTTAAAAGAAGATTAACGCCAATCTTACACATATTTCAGAAAATAGAGGTAAAAATATATTTACCAATTGCAACCTAAACCAAAAACTAGACAAATGAATTTCAAGGAAACGAACTATAGACAAAAATATCTCATAAACATAGATATAAAATTCTTAATATTAGTAACCTGGGTTCGTGAAAACACACACACACACACACACACACAATTATATGGCATGATATAGGGGGATGCAAAGGGGTACCGAAAATGCTTTACCCTTTTAAAAAACAAAACTCTGCAATGCATTGTATTAAGAGAATAAAAACATAAGTTTATATCATTTTCTGAATATACACTTAAAATAGAAAATGACAAGATTCAACCACCAGTCATGATAAAGTTCTCAGTAACCTGAAGTTGAAAAGATGCCCTCAGCGTGGTTGGTGATCATCTACAGGGTCTTCCGGCTAATATCACATTTCCTGGGGAAAAAGCAATGCCCTCTTCTGCACTGTGCCAGTGAAGAAAACTCTAAACATTTTGCTGAGCATTTTTAAAATTTTATGGGTTTTTATTACAAAAATTAATTACGGATTGAAAATCGTTTTAAATAAAAACAAAACCAATGAAATATTAAAATAAACTTTAGGAGAAAGTATAAAGTATGTGAAAAGTCAACTCTGAAGACTAAATGGACTGTGGATAGTATGCAAAATGAATGAAAAATTTTAAAAAGATAAAATAAATGAGAAAAATTACTAAATGGAAAATAAAACCTCAACCAGTCAGCTCATTTAGACAAAAATGTCAGCACCACAAACAGCCTTTATTTAAATAAATAAAGTGGGGAAAATAGAAACACACATTTGCAATGATTGATTTTACACCCCAATAAGAAAACCTTGAAAGTTTAAAAGAAGATAAACCAAACAATAAGAATATTCTTACCGAATTATTAAGAATATGCCAATTTCAAAGACTGAGAACATTTAAAGATACTCATTTGTTTTTTTTAGAGATTCATTGTTTTAAAAAAATATATGTATGTGCAGCTGTATGAGTTTATGTGTAGCGCATTCACGCAGGTGTCTTCAGAGGCTAATCGTTATCAGATACTCTGGAATTGCAGCTATAAGCCAGTTGTTAGCCACCTTGTGTGGGTGCTGGGAACTGAACCCAGGCCTCTGAAATAGCAGGAAGCACTTTTCAGTACTGAACCATCTCTGCAGCTCTCTGGTTTTCTAATCACTATGTCATAGAGACGAAGCTGAGCTAAAGGCTCAGAAATTCATGTTTCTGAATGATACCAGCACTTGGATTCTGCAGTGGTAGGATCCAGGGTTCTAGGTCAGCATAGGCTACACAGAGAGACTCTGTCTTACAAAAAAGGGGAAAGAATCCAGAAATAATTTAGTACATGCAATGTAGAGGACTCCAAGTCCAATTCCTCTACAATGTGTATGTGTGTGTGCATATGCACACTTAAATATGTAAATGCGATCGGCTCTGTCCATATAATGTTACTTGTCTATATACAATGTCAGAGTTCACCACTTGGTATTGGATAACCATCATCACTTGGAAAGCATTCCCTAGTTGCCTGTAGTTCTTTGTCTATGGGTAGGGTGTGGTTAGATTCCCCCTTCCATCTAATAAGATGGAAGATCTAACTTTTAATTAAAAATTATAGCAACATGCGTTTCATAGATTTCAGCTCCAACACTGCTTGTCCTGGCAAGCTTCTTTTTTCATCTCTCCGACTTCACTTATGAAATAAGGACACCCTTACCTGACACACAGACCTGTCTGGAGAAATGAATTAAACGTCCTGTAAGCGTTAGTGCAGTATGGAACAAATGAGACCGGGACACAGCAAATCAGAGTGCTTAGGAGAAGCTATTCGCGCATCCTCGTCAAATTTCCGAGTGAGAACTGCAACATCTAAGCTAATGAAGAATTACAACCTCCGGGTACCCTGCACCCGGTGATCAGGCTAAGGAGATGCTGCCCTGGCTATTTCTTCCTCCCCTTCCAGACGAAACATGGCAGAAGAGAGTTCACTATTCCTTCTCTGAGCAGAGTTCTGAGAGCCGGCACAACTCACAAACATCTTGATGGTCACCAGGTCACCTGTTCTAGCACGTGATCTATTAGAGCTGCCTCCCTTCCCCTGGAAATCACCTAGACCGCCCCTGTCACAGGCATGCCAATCAATGGAATGACCAGAGTATGCAAATTTAGCCATTTTAACAAGCACGGGTTGGAGGAAGCTGTTCCTTAGCCCTCCGATAGAGCCTTAGAAAACAGCACAGCCACAAAAGAGAGAGCACTCAGACCGCAGCTAAATGGATTAAGAGCAGTTGCACAGCTAAGCTGCATTCTCTCCTTAGTCAGAAACTCTCATTAAAATAAATGAGCCTGCTCATTTGAGGACGGAAAAAAATGGTTTGGGGCATCAAGTTGGAAGAGTCGTTCAATTTTTGCTCATCAAAAGGGAGCAGAAATCCTTACTCTACAACACCCGCAGCTGCAGATTGCCAGCCCATCTCTGCTTATTAATGTTCTCATTAAATGTCTTCCGTCCATCTGCATTCAAGTTCCTCTTTTCTGTTCGGAGACAAGATTTGCTTCTTCGCATATGAAATAATTAGATTTGTTTATCTCTGGCCAATTCCAAGCCAGGTTGAAAGCAAAGGATGGAGAATTTGGTGAGGAGGAAAGTTGAAATTCTGCTCATCCTCTGAGCATTCCAACTGTCTGTGTTCCTTTCTCTCTGATTCCAAAGCTTCCAGCACTGATCCCAGCACTCGGTGCTCTGCCCAGCACCACCTAAGACCTGCCTGCAGCGTAGGAACATGTGGGAAAAGTATGTGGTTTTGTCACACCCTATTAAAAGGTATTCAAAACACAATGCCCCAGAAACTAACTTGATTGTAGGTTTTATAACGCTTTCCAAGCTGATGGAAACAATTCAAGGCCATGAAAGAAAGTGTAGTTAGTACTGCCGGGGGAATCTCAGGCTGCTTGGCTCACAGTCTTGGTCTGGCTTAGGCGAAGTTCAGCTGGATTCCATTCTTCCAGACCTTTATGGCTACAAACCTTTCCATGTTTCTTATTAAAAAAAAAAAAGAACAACCCATGTCTCTTTGGGCTGATTCTGAAGTGTGTTTGAAGCTGAAAAAATGTCAACAGGTATCAAACAACTCAGATGTTATTGCAAGCATAATATTTTGAGTGTGTTTTTATGTACCCAGCTCCAGAGTTCTGATCAAAAGTTCCCAAACTAGGAAGCTGAATCAAAAGAGACATTGCCTCAAATTGCACCTACACATCATACCAGTGTGGAACCGATTAGTTGCCAGCCCAAGTCTCTATTGAAATGGAATCACAGGACTCTTTGAATGTTTGAAAATAAAATGAAATTTGTCTTCTCTGAGGGTTGACCGGCAACCTCAACCACTGAGCCACGTGGCGAGGCAGTGCCTGGACCCTGTCACCTATCCCAAGTGATCACTCACTCAGCCATTACCTGCCCTGCACGCTGCTCCATCAGAAAAACATCTGTGAACATTATTTGACAAATTGATCACTAAATGAGCCATTAGCTGAAGGGGCTTTTGGACTGCCTCTAGGAAGCCAGAGTGGCTGCAGGAGGAAACCGCTTACAGATGCCCAGCAGAGATTAGAAAAGAGAGCTGACTCCTGACAGTTGCCTGGGAGGCTGAAGGGGACCAGCGTAGGGAAAGGGGGTGGGGAAAGCCATGAATCATGTCCTACAAGAAAACTTACCTTCCCTGAAGGAAGCTGTTTTATTAACACCAACAGTAAAACTGTTTAATTCCCTTGGTGCCTTTAGGGGGAAATTTAAGCTTTGTGGAACCAAAGGATAAAGAATTGTAGCAGGTGCCATGCTCATCAAGGAGAGAAAGCCGGGACAACTATCTTAGTCATTTTAACCACCTCTGGTTGCCAAGAGCCGACAGGTGTGCCGTTTACCATTGTTCTGACAGGCAGCCAGAGAGCATGTTAGTATTCAGCCTCGCCTCTCCTCCAGTGTGTGGACACACACACACACACACACACACACACACACACACACACACACCAGCTGCCTGCCTGGCTCCGGACTCATGGAGTGAAGAGAAAGGGAGAGAGGGATTCCTCACATCAGCATCCACGGCACGGCTTTGTTTGAAGCTGAACTAAAAACACATGGTCTTCCCGAGACCCAGGCCGCACATGGGCAATTTCTCCACTGTGGCTCCCAAAATAGCCTGTAAACAATGCATGGAAACTTCAAGGTAAATAGATGCAGAGCGGGGCCCAGGTTAAATTATGTGAGATCAGCCAGAAGTAGAGGCTCCAAGAGTCCTCACGGAAACGCTTTTCATAGAGCCTGCAGGTTTCATGTTTCTGACAGATGTTGGTGATTTGCAGAAAGATCCTGGAATAAAGAAAGCAGGTTGTTTTGATCCAGAATAATGTGTTTGCCTGTCTTGCATGGCATGGAAACTATTTCGGTGCCAGCTCCCTGGAGAGGGGAAGGAAAAGCCCACAGGACTGAGGAGTGCCAGACACAGTAGCTGGGAGGCTTCAAGACCACAGCTTCCTTTGGGACTGGGGTATTAAAGGCTCACGGTTACTGGCTGATGCAGCATCACTGGGTAGATTCCCATGACAATGGAGAAGGACCAGAACCAGATATCTGTGTGAATCGAGGGCACTCCAGATTGCAAAATTGGTGAAGATCAATAAAATCTACACTAGGTGTGTTTAGAGGGGAGAAAAGACATCCATTATTCACGATACAAGAAATTTGAGATGTGCTGGCTCTTTCCCAAAAGTCCAGACATTGTTCTAATAAAATAAGCAGTTAACTTCAAACAACTCGAAAGTCATGACATAATGGTACAATCACATCCGTAAGGCTCGAGGCTTCCATGCTAACGCAACCCTGTAATAATAACCTAAGCCAGAGGAATTGAATAACCCACCCAAACAAGCCACTCTCATGTTAAGAGCAGGGGGCTTTCCATCCAAGGGCCCTTTTAAGAGGCAGCGGATTTACTTCCTACTTACTTCCTTTACCACACCGAGACATTGCAATTCACATGGCTGATAAACATGCAAGACTATTCCACATGCGTGCCCTCCAGATTGTGCGGTAGCACTGTGGACAGTGCATGGCCACACAAACCTGACTCCATTGTTTATTTGCACCCTTGTTTTCCGAGTCAATAAATCATCATGAAGGTTGAGGGGGACGAAGGAGGTATGAGAGACAGAAGTGAGCAAATGCTTTCTCTATGAAATGTTTACTTTTCTGTCTCCCTTGAACTTTGGGGAAATCTTTATCTTCCTGGAAAAAAAAAGATTGGAAGGAAAAAGTTGGACATCGTAGGTACTCAAATGGGATTATTAGAATTTTCAGAGGAAAAAATTATTGAAATGTAAAAAATGGGATCGATGCTAAATACACCACCAAATCACATAAAATATTGTCCCAGATGAACACATGTGGCTGCCTGCAGCAGTTGAGAAGCTGCTGGGGTTGCTTGGGGACAATGTACCATGCCTGAAAGAGTTTGTGTATGTTTTGTTCTCAAGTCTACATTCTCAATGTTTTGTGTAAAACATAAACTCTTAAGGAAGTGACCCTGTTCTTACTGAAGTGTGTTATAAAGCCATTAATCAATAGATAATTATATACTAGAGATATTGTAGGGGCTAGGGTTTGTTTTGGATATCATTTTGTCTTGGAGATCAGTGTTTCCATTGTATCACCGTCGATACCTATCTATGACACTTATGTAATCAGTACATATAAAAGATGATCTGAATAAAGAACTTTGCCTTTTGCCACCAGAGCAATTGGTCCTCTGTTCCATTTCAGATGTCTGTATAAGGAGCTGGTCTCTGGCAGACACAATTTTTAAAACACAAAGTGTAGACTTCTGCTTGTGACCTGTGGATGTATCCCTCTATCTGAAACTAAACCTACGCAGCTTCACTCCAAGATTCAAATAACAAAATCTATAAGATGCAGGGAGAAAGAGAGGATACAGCTGAAAGCAACTGTGTTAAAAGTCAGGATTTCTTATGATAAGCCTAAATGTGACCCATTGCCAACAGTGGCTCCATATAAAAACATTTAAGAGGTATCTGATAGCTGATTCAATGAAGTCTAGGAGCTAAGGGAAGCCAGTAGAGAAATTCTGCTCTCCTGGTAACCATCAATGTGTGCAACTTGTTATGAGCTCCAGAAACCAAGTTGTCTGGAGAGCATTATTAACTTAGCCTTAAGTTAAATAGGAGGTACAGAAGTGAGAGTCTAGGCTAGTGATAACCAGAAAGAATATTCTGGTAACCCAAATGATGGGGCAGGAAGAGCCAGGAAACTTGGAGAAGGTTCTGGTTGAAGAAGATAGGTCATTAAGCAAGTGAAATAAGAAGAAAAAAAAGATAAGACAAGCATAGCTAGGAAGGAATTATTAAAAAATAATTCCTTATTTTTAAAGGATGAAAGGCAAGGTAATGCTAGGAAAGCAATTCCTAACGTGGTTGAATTTTAGAGACAAGTGAGCCACTCTTGGGGAGGAAGCATAAAATCTTCAGGCAAGTAAAGAAAAGGCTGGGGAAAAAAAGCAAACACTGGATATCTGACTTCAGTGTGAAATTGCAGGAGCATCTTCCTATCATTCTTTTGACACAAGTGGAAATGGGCTCGCGAACACCACTCCTGCCTCCTATGCTCTGGGACCATTCCTTGTCAACACCACAAGGAACTACCTCCAGTTTCCCCAGACCCTGTAGACGATGGCTTCCCACCTTCTACACACTGCAGCAGCACTGGCTCCCTTCCTGTCCATCCACCTTCTACACACTGCAGCAGCACTGGCTCCCTTCCTGTCCCTCAATCGTAACAATCCCTCTCACCCTCTTTGTCATGACATTTCTTCCGCAGGGTGTGCCCTTCTCCAAGGTTGTCTGGTTTCTTCTGATTTACACATTTTAGATCGATTGTCACCTGCACAGAGACCACAGGCATCTACTGTGGTGTTTATTCCCTGAGATTCCAAACCATGGTAACCTAATTTCTTAATTTAACTTAATAAAGAAACCAGAGGAATATCAATAGTTTAGACTATAGATCTCAATTTTGACTGTTTATTAGAATGAATAATTCCTAGGTTATTATCCAAACCCAGTTTTAAAAAGAAGTCTACCTTCTAGCTGAACATGGAGATCAGTCTTCATACGCCCCAGTTCCATGGCTCAGTTAAGTCTAACAGCCGGTCCAGGAGTGTGATGGCAGAGGGGGTGAGAGTACTCACTGTGTTTGATGGACAGAGAGGAAGACATGGTGTTTGCAGTTTGCAAGTTGAAAACTTACTATTTACCTAACTTTGTCCCCCTCTAGATGGTTTTTAGGTTCTGTACATCAAAAGTCACTCCCGGAACTCTTTCAAATATCAGTTCTCAAGTGATAGCCTGGGCAGGCTAGCGGGTATCACTGAAGATGGCTCTGGGCCTCGAGAAGCCCACACTAAGTAATTATAACACAGACACAGGACTAAGACTCATTGGCCTACCAGAAATGAATGGAGATATTCAGTTAATAACTCTGTGGTGGGGACACTTCATTACTGTTTGTCATCTGAGAGTAGGGTATGCAGCGGCAAGAGCCATGCCCGTCAACAGTCCTGTGCTCACCTTACGGCAAGATCGTTTCTCCCACCTTCATCATCAAGCAAAACCTAAGACCAAACATGTTCCATTTTCACTATTTGAAAAAACAAAACAAAGAACAACTCTTGCCTTACCGTCTCTCTGCTGACTCAATTAGAAGGTTCCTTGGTATAAACATCACTGTATTGCTGCCTCAGTTAAGTCCCATATGTCACAGAGGACTGTGAAATGAGCGATTAAATTTGGTCAGACCCTGCACTCAAAGGAAAGTCCTGTGTTCTGGAGAACCAGCCCTCTACTGGCTTCTGAGACAAGGCCTCTGAAGCCTGGGAACATCTTGCCCGACATACTGTTTTCATATGCCTGAGGCTTCAGGCTGTGTTCCTCTATTTGGTGAAATACTTAATGCAAAAATGTGGCTTCTGGAAACTGTGATTTTCTGTGTCTGATCAGTGTGACCACAAGCAGATAGAAGATAGATCATTGGAGTCATTCCCCCAGGCATTGCATGCCTGTGTCTATGTGGTTGAGCCGATACAACATGTTCCAACAGTGGCCTCAGTGAGCTTCTGTGGATGGCCAGGCTCCCCCTGTGTTGCCACAGTCACTGCTCCATGCGTGACTCTGGTGGATAGAAGGGGGAATGGGCCACTCAGAAGCTTGTGCCTGCTGTGCCCTCAACTTTGCCGCAGAGTGTTCCCTTTGGTGATTTATGTATTTTACCTTTCTGTGTTATGGCCATGTTGGAATAGAAGTTTGCCCCCGAGAATTCTCACAAAATGATATCTGTTCCAAACAGGTGGCACTCCCAACATTGATTTGGTTGTTATTTGCACTTAGAAAAGAGTTTACTCCTAGAATATGTGCATGGCTATTTCTCAGCAGCTGAAAGAAGAAACAAATAAACAAGTCTGACTTAAGTAATCATGAAATAGAACTCAATAAAATGAAATGTTAAATTATGCTTTTTTTTTCTTAAATTGAACCACCACCTGCCAATCACTACTTCTTATCCCTTCTTCTGTTCTTACACTCCTTGTACCTCATTCCTTGTAGTATTTTGGCTACACGAGGAATTAACTATTGTTATGTTGACAAGCATAGCAATCTGGAATTGGTGTAGGAGGGTTCTTCTGTATTTTGGGTTACTCTCATTGGTTGAATAAAGGAATGCCTGACCTTTAGGATAGGACACAGCCCTTAGGTGGGTGGAGTAGACAGAATGGAAGGAAGTGAGAGAGAAAGGAAGTGTTCCAGACGCCATGATCCTCCAGCCCAAGATGGATGCAGGTTAGAATCTTCTGATAAGTCACCACCTCGTGATGACATACAGACTTTTATAATGGGTTAGTTTAAGATGTAAGAGTTAGCCAAGAAGAGGCTAGTGATAATGGGCCAGGCAGTGTGTTAAATGAATCCAGTTTGTGTGTAATCATTTCGGGCATAAACTAGTGGCTGTGGCCAGGAGCCAGGCATTGGGAACAAAAGGGCCTGCATTCCTCTAAGGTGCTGGGAACACAGCCTCTGCCTTATTACAACAGTTTGGCACCCAACGTGGTCAATTAAATCCACGTAAAACCTGAAGGGGCTTAAAAAGGAAATCTAGACACAGATATCACAGATATAAAGTTTAGCACAGCTGGCAGCTTGCCATAGCTCCTTTAAGAGCAATTTCCTGACTCAGCAAAGCAACATTGCGATGGTTTTAAAACGGGGCTTCCTGGGTTCTGCTGCCAGCACAAACTCTGGCTATAAAGTATTTCAATGGCTTTTGTCAGACTGGATGCTTGTGTGCCCGCTCACGTCGGGAGTAAAGCAGCTCAGATCGTGGCTCAGCTCTTCCTGCCTTAGGTGGTGAGATCAGGTCTACTAGAAACTGGCAGTTTTAAAATACAGTCTGTGCCACCAGTGCGACCTCTGGCTCCTGCGGGAGACAGAGCTTTAGAATGGAATTTGTGAGTAAAATGCTATGACTTGTTGTGTGCTGTGTGCTTGGAACATTGGGTATAGCTCAGAGGCGCAACTAACTCCAAGGCAGAAGCGGCTCCACCATGTTGAACTGTGCATGCTAATCTCAGGCAGGACCTTAATTATCGTAACAACAGTGCAATTAAGGTTTAGACTGGCCAGGAAGCAGGCAGTACCTTAATTACCCTACAGGCGCAAGCTAAAGTTTTTAAAAGCTGCTTAGCATTTTAAGAACTGCTCCTGTACAGTGAAGAATTACAGATACATAATACGACAGATTCAGACATGAAAGACCTCTGAATGGCTCATACTGTTAGATAAATTACATAGGCTTGAGAGAAAAAAAATATAGAGAGAGTAATAAAATAAACAATGCCTTAAAAAAAGGGTAAAGTCTTTAAAGAGACAGACTACAGATAGTTACAGATTAAAAGAAATAAAAATAAGCCATGTAAACATGGAAAATTCACAGAATGTCTGGATTATGTATTTTATTGTGTTTTCTTTAAATTTTTTGACAGTGAAGGAGCTAAATACAAAGTGACATCTCATTATATGGACTGCCAAGCTAAACCAGCATGAATATTATAAAGGTGTTATTACTTCACAATTTGGGTCTAAGGATGTGATGCTTTCAGAAAGAGGTTCTTCTTTTGTTTTCATAGAGGATGAGAACCCGTGGACTTCTCCTATACCAATCTGGTATGATGGACCATGCCCTCCTGAAAGGTCACTGTAAACGCCTTCAGAAAATTACTTCACTCAACTGCCAACTGAGATGCACCTGCCACACAGGTTATACCATGAAAGACCTAATTAACAGCGCCCCCATACAACAGGAAGAAGCTTGGAGAGAAATAACTACATCCATATTCCCAAATATTGTTTATAAATGCTTTTTTTTTACATTTAAAGGGGGAGATGATATGGCTATTAATAATTTGCATTGATATAAATTTTGCTTTGTGATATAAGTTTAAGGTCAATTTTATTTTATACATATATTTCTGATCTTGATTAAAGTATTGTGATTGTGTAGTTCATTAAAAATGTAATGTATACTTAGAAAATATAGGTTGTTAATGGATAATCATTGATAATGATTAAGTTTGTAGTCATGTTAGTTATATTTTCTAGATATGCATAGATATATTTCAGTTAGATAGGCATTCTTCATATCTTTCAAAGATAACAGAACATGGCATTTAATGTTTTAATAACTTAGGGCTTTTCATGACAATGAGACACATCTGTTCCTGGCAGCACCAAGCTACTTCCTGAGGAGGATGGGCATCAAAGAGGCTCCTTATGGAGTTTGCTAGCCATTTGGGCAAGAAACTGCTCTTGCCTGGACTGCTTAAATGGACACAAAGAACCCGCAGAGAGAGGACTGCTGAACTTGCCTAAAGATGAGATGATCCTTCAGGGTTCCTGATTCATAAAAGAGTCTGTGAGACATTCTGCAGGAACAGAAGAAAGTGACTGAACTGTCTTTGAAATTCCTGCTTCATGGAAATGTCTATGGGCCTGTAGGCTGAAGATGGATGTCCCAACAATACAAAAGAACTTTGGATGACTATACAGGCAGCGAGATGTCTCTGTCACTTGTAGAGTTTTGGAAGTTGCTTATTTCTTATTTACTTAGGTAATATTATATCCTTCTGGAGTCTTTGATGGAAATGAAGAATGGATAGTCATAGTTATAAAAAAGATAAAATAGATATAAATATTGTAACTGTAATTCTTGCTTGATAACTGTTTTGTTATATGTAATTTTACTATGTTAAAATGAAAGCCTTTCTTTTTTGTTTAAACAGAAAAAGAGGAAATGGTGTAGGAAGGTTCTTCTGTATTTTGGGTTACTCTCATTGGTTGAATAAAGGAATGTCTGACCTTTAGGACAGGACACAGCCCTTAGGTGGGTGGAGTAGACAGAACAGAAGGCAGTGAGAGAAAAGGAAGTGTGCCAGATGCCATGATCCTCCAGCCCAAGATGGATGCAGGTTAGAATCTTCTGATAAGTCACCACCTCGTGATGACATACAGACTTTTATAACGGGTTAGTTTAAGATGTAAGAGTTAGCCAAGAAGAGGCTAGTGATAATGGGCCAGGCAGTGTGTTAAATGAATCCAGTTTGTGTGTAATCATTTCAGGCATAAACTAGCGGCCGTGGCCAGGAGCCAGGCACTGGGAACAAAAGGGCCCGTGTTCCTCTCAGGTGCCAGGAACACAGCCCCCACCTTATTACAACATGGAATTCTAAGCGTTTAAAAAATCTGATATACAATGTGGCTTCATTGAGAATATGCTTTTTATAATCAACTAAAGTAAAATAATATGGCAAAGAACATTCACACCTTCACACAAGTTCTTCTGCAATACATCCAGCAACTTCTAGACATCAGACAAGAAAAGAGAGGTCCAACATCTGGGAACAACTGTGGCAGTGCTGGTTAGTTCTCTGTTGCTATGACACATGATAAGGTCATCTGGAAGAGGAATATCAGCTGAGAAAACAGCTCCATTGGCCTGGACTGTAGGCAAGTCTGTGGCACATTTTCTTGATTAATGACCAATCAGGGAAGGCCCAGCCCTCTATGGGTGGGGCCACTCCTGGGCAGATGGTCCTGAGGTGTATAAGACAGCAGGCTGAGCAAGCCAAGAGGAGCATGCACTAAACATCATTCTTCTATGGCCTCTGCTTCAGTTCTTAGCTCCAGGACCCTACCTAGAGATCCTGCCCTGTCTTCCTTCAGTGATGGACTGTGATCTGGGGGCTGGAAGATGGAATTAACCCTTTCCCTCCCCTAGGCTGTTTTCAGTCTTTGTTTTGTCACACCAATAGAAAAACCTAACTAGGTCAGAAATTGGTACCCATAAGAATGAAGAATACTGCAGCAGACCTGACTGGGCTGGGTTTGTGAAGCTATGAAAGTGTTTAGAACAGTGAGCTAGAAAAGGCATCGAGTCTCATAGCTTGGTGAGATGCTACAGAAAGTTGGAAGGCAGAAGTGTTGAGAGAGGTACAGACAATGGAGGCTTAGCTTGTGAAGTTTCAGAGATGAGCAAAGACTCCTCACTGGGGCTGTTAATGTGCCTTTTCTTTTATTAAGAAGCTATGATCTCTGTTCAGCTGGAGCTAAAGAGTCAAAACTGATTAACAAGAAGCCAGAAGCACTAAAGTTAAACCTTTTCTGTAGTAATTGATTCTGACTAGCTGGGGCTGAAAAATCAGTCATGATCAATCAATAAGTCGCCAACATAATTGAGGAAACATCATCCCGGGTGGATTTCTGCAGGTCAGAGCACAATAGCTGTGGTCAACAGGGGGTCCAGGCTGCACCTCAAGCTAGAGGCAGAACTTACTTAGTCTTGTAGGGAAACACGCCAGTGGGTACTAGTCTTGGCAGCATGATAGTTGTAAGGATGGAAAGATTTTAGGGAGAAGGTGAGGCTTGGCACCAAATGGCAGGGTCAGAGTCTACTAAGATGGCAGAGTCAGAGAGATAAAATGATCGCAAGCATCTGGAACCTAGACGATCATGAGTAAATCCCAGACACCAGACACTAACATTATTGGTGATTTGAGCACTGTGCAGAAGGGCCACTATTATGGAGAGGGGGAGGCCTCTGATGGAGGGGGATGTTGAAGGAGAGGCACTGTGGTGCAAGAACACTTTAATGGAGGGGCACCAGGATTGAGGAGAACTGTGTTGAAGGGACACTGTGATAAAGGGTATTTTAATTGAGGGGCACTGTGATGAAGGAGCACCATGGTGGAGCACCATTGTGGAGGAGAATTATGGTGGAGGATCACCGTGGTGGAGGATCACTATGGTGGAAGAGCACCGTGGTGGAGAAGCACTGTGGTGCAGGAGCACGGTGATGGAGGAGCACCGTGGTGGAGGAGCACGGTGGTGGAGCAGCGCCATGGTGGAGGAGCATGGTGGAGGAGGAGCGCTGTGGTGGAGGAGCACAGTGGTGGAGGAGCGCTGTAGTGGAGGAGCACAGTGGTGGAGCAGCGCCGTGGTGGAGGAGCACAGTGGTGGAGGAGCGCTGTAGTGGAGGAGCACAGTGGTGGAGCAGCGCCATGGTGGAAGAGCATGGTGGAGGAGGAGCGCTGTGGTGGAGGAGCACAGTGGTGGAGGAGCGCTGTAGTGGAGGAGCACAGTGGTGGAGCAGCACGGTGGTAGAGAAGCACAGTGGAGGAGGAGCACGGTGGTAGAGAAGCACAGTGGAGGAGGAGCACGGTGGAGGAGGAGCACGGTGGTGGAGCAGCACGGTGGTGGAGGAGCATGGTGGAGGAAGAGCATGGTGGTGGAGGAGCACCGTGGTGAAGGAGTGCCGTGGTGGAGGAGCACCGTAGTGGAGGAGCACTGTGGTGGAGGAGCGCGGCAGTGGAGGAGTGCCATGGTGGAGGAGCGCGGCAGTGGAGGAGCGCCGTGGTGGAGGAATGCCATGGTGGAGGAGCACAGTGGTGGAGGAGCACAGTGGTGAGGGAGTACGGTGGTGGAGGAGCACCTTGGTAGAGAATGTCTGTGATTCCCCCCAAGGATACTCCTGAGCATTCTCTCTCAGAAGTTCTCCATCATGGAACATGGGGAAGCAGGAATTGGTACTCACTTGTTACACCTCTCTTTTTCACCCCTCTAAAACACACTCCTCCCTCCCCAGTTTTCTTAACTCATTGTTTTTTCAGGCAAATGAAAGTTTTGAAACTCAGATGGCCATTGATTTGTCTCCCAGGTTAAACTTAATTTTAAAATATGCCCAGCCTGTAGATTTCTCTTCAGATCTTTCCTTGTTGACTCAGTTGTGTAGAAAAGTGAAGCCCATGCTAAGGATGGGGCTATTTAAGAGCTATATATTTCCAAAATGCTCATTTGTGGATCTTTTCTTTCATTTTACCTAAATACCAACACTTAGGGCGTCCTAAGACTTAGATCCTAGATGGCTAACATGTCTTTCACATAACTGCCTAAGGCGGGCTCATAGCCTCAGTTGCACTCTGGTTAAAAAAAAAAAAAAAAACATGGATTGTATCACAAATCTGCAGGTGGAGGGAACAACCCAGAGAAAAGAAGCCATGTCAAAACCAAAACAATAATGATAACAAAAAAAAATTAAGACAAACAAAACCTGGAAATAGCCTCCTTTCACAACCTCCAGAAGAGCCAGCCTTGCTTGATTCAGTGGCTTTAGTCTAGTGATGAAGACTTTGGATGTCTAACCTTCAGAACAGAAAAACAAGAATTAATAGTCTAAGTCACTACATCTGTGGTCATTGTCACAGCCAAAATATGGAAGCAAGACACCATACAGGGACCACAAGTTCTCCTACAGAGGAAGAAGCAAGAAAGCCTGTTGAGAGTTCTTTTCCTAATACATAGATTAACTCCATTCAGAGCTGTTTTAGGCGAGCCTTTCTTCCTTGGGACTTTTATCTTAAATCAGAGGTAAAATATCACAGGAAGGGGGGAAAAAGGAGCATTTGGTAAATTTTTAAAATTACAACTTATCCAAAAGATATTTTCCAAGGCTAAAGACAGCCTTGGTTGGGAAAATGGTCTTTAAATAGAGAAAATGATGATTCCAGCTTCAGATTCCTGTATTAGGGTTTATTACATGTGATGTCTGGTTTATATTAAACTCCTGGAAATCAGGTTTCTAATAGAATGGCTGACAGACCCTTAACTTTAATAGCCTTTTCAAGAAGTACGTTAGCGAGCATTACTTTTTAATGTCGTAAAATGATGTTAAACCACTGCAGAATTTTCTCAAGACAGATAAGCAGGTGTTCAAGAGAGCAGAGCTATTTAAATTTCATTGATTTATGGCCTATCTCATATTGAAGATGAAAAGTTTTATTAAATTCCCACAGTAGATACTCTGAACTTCATTTTCCAAAATAGTAGGACTATTTCTGGGTCCCCCTTATACTTTAATGCCTTCATTTGAACATTTCCGCTCCTGTATTTTGAAGGTTGCTAGGCATAATGAAACAGAAGCCACAGCCAATGGTGTCAGTTACTCTGTTTTCCTTTTATTGGTTGACTTTTGAAGTGCTTTGTGGGTAATAAAACTCAAGGCATAGTTACCAAGTCAGATAAACCGGGGACACGAGTGTCTTGCTAGTCATCCCAGCTGTGTCCTACTTTTGCAACTCTTCGGAGTTATGAATACGGCTTGACTTCCCATTTTAGTGTGAAGGAATATAAAATCTTTATCACTATCCGGTCCCTCTCCAGGTGCTCGTTCATAGCAATTCAAGCCCAGCATCTCTAGTCCTTAGGCTGCCTGCCTGAGAGTAAAGCCACCATCAGGAAAAATAAAACAATAGACTATAGGATATTTTATATGATTTGTTAGTGTTTTCTGATTGCTCACCTAAAGCATACTATTGCGACTCAAGGCCACAACCCTAGTGAATCCGTGGGACTGATATTTACTGCAGAATAAGATAAAAATGACACTGTCTTTCCAAACCATATGTCAGGGAAAAGTAGAAGCAAAACAATTACGATTTTGTTATTCTTCGGGAGATAATTTAATTACAAGAGTCATGGGGTGCAATTAAGGTGGTCACAGAAGGCATTTTTAAAGAGGTTTGAAGTGGGCTGGCCTATCTAAGATTGAACCCACTCTATACCAAGTGAACAACCCAGTACGTGTTCCTAAGCATCTTCCTCCATTGAAGGCATGAGTTGACAGGGCCACATCTCTTTTATTCTGTAGCTGTAACTACTGCCTCAGGTTAACACAGCAGAATTGTCTAAAAAAATGCCATCAAGAGCTACTCTGTCTTTCTATGTCAACCAAAAGGCAGGTTGGCTTTTGTGCCCACATCAGTGAGTCAATTTTACTGTTTTCTTTATATATGCATATATATATGTATATATATACACACACATATATGTGTGTGTGTTATGTATACAATATTCTGTCTGTGTGTGTGTCTGCAGGCCAGAAGAGGGCACCAGACCCCATTACAGATGGCTGTGAGCCACCATGTGGTTGCTGGGAATTGAACTCAGGACCTTTGGAAGAGCAAGCAACTCTTAACATCTGTGCCATCTCTCCAGGCCCTATTGTTTTCTTTTGCAGGCATTTTAACTGATGTAATAGAACGCACATATGTATGGGGTACAATGTAGTATTTAACAACTAGTATTTACCCCAGAGAATTTGATATCTCTACTTATTTTTAGCTCTGGCCGTGATGGCAACAGTTTTCTCTTCTGAGTGGAGTGATGAGTCGTGCAGTTTATGTACAGACCGAAGGTTCACAGTGTTATCCTCTCCACATCTCCAGACTGGGAAACTAAATAAGCCAAACCTAGAAAATAAAAGCGTGTTAGGCCTGTGCCCTAAAGAACCTATCAATATGCAAACAAAATCAGAAAGAAACCTTAGAACTCCATGTCATCAATGTAGCTCTAAACATCTACACAGTAGAACAATTAGCTTTGTTAAATTCCAAGAAAATTCTCAGGGACATGTCTCTTATTTTTCCACCAGTTTTTTGTCTTCTGTTACTGGAGTACTCCACAAGAGAAAAAAAAAATCTTTCTGACCCACCTTGAGTTCTAACAACTTAACCCAACCTAATCCCACTATCATATTCTCTAGGCAATTTTTATAGAACACTTGTCTAAATGAATCTATCGGTTAAGAACTATGCTAATATTTACCAATAATAGAATTTTATAACTTAAACTAGTAACTCTCTGTTTTTGTCCTCTGGATTGAAACTAGCTGGATTTGACCATATTGCTTTTCTATGTCTTCAGACTTGCAGTTACGGCTGGGAGAGGGCTGGCATCCCCTCTATTGTGAACATGTTGAAGAAGTGTCAGGGAAAATAACGCACAGCAACATTTGAAATTGTCCCGATTCAGAACAGTAAGTACAATTCCACAATGCTAGAATGTGTGGATGCATCGTAGCCTCAAGTCTAATGCTGCGTGAGTGATCTGTATGAGAAGCGTATTTTAATAGCAAGGGAGTGGCAAGGGTGATTTGTTTCCTTCTAATATTTTTGAAGTGACATAAAGTGTTACAAAATGCGGCTGAGGTTTTCAACCAGTTGACTGAGGACTGCTGCATTCCCTTAAGACAGTTGGGTTGCTGAAGAGAGAGAGCAACAGCCTCTTAGCATCTGAAATGTGCCACTCACTATCCAGACGAAAGAGAACTAGGAAAGGATGTCCAAGGATTTGCTGACTGGTTCCACAAGAGAGCAAAGGCTCCGTGACTCCATGACCTAACTCCAGTTGCACACAAACCTTCCATTCTCCCCACTTTACGTTCCTGTAGTGCAGCCACCATAACTGCAGAACCCCATGGTTTCTACTTCTAGGGTCACTCTCATATTGCGTCCAACCGTCAATGTCCATTAAATCATCCTGCTTCCATATCTGCCAGGAGAGCTTAGGATTGTCTGAGAACTTAGATTGCTGGAAAATAAACTGTGACTCCTCTCTCCTGTCACCCTGGGCCTCTGAGTTGCTGCTCCCAGCTCTTAAATGGGCTCATAAGTCATATGGGACACCATGCCCTTGTCCAGGATCAAGTCATCGCTCTCTTGAGGGGCACTGAAAAGCTCACACCCACCATGGCCTCCTCCATTCAGTAGACAGTCTACAGCGACCATCAGAGCAGACCTGAGCTTCTGCTTTGCCTCCATTGTTCTTCCTTCTTCCATGCTTCAGGCCTACAACTTTCTATAGTCTGGTCGATCATACCTGCTTCTTGATGTGTTACAGATGGACAAAGGCATCTGGAAAGTTTCTTTCCCTTGGTGCGGGAGAATTGTCTATATTCTGTCAATCATCTTTTAAATAAATGCTGATTGGCCAGGCAAGAAGTAGAGGTGAGAACAGAAGAATTCTGGGAAGTAGGAAGCTCCCTTGGCACTCCTGTGCAGACCACTGGAGAGGCAGGATGTGTCCCTGTCCCAGCTGAGAAAAGGTACCGGCCATGTGGCTAACATAGAAAAGAACAATGGGTTAATATAAGTTACAAGATCTAGTAAGAAGACTGAGCTAATGGGCCAATCAGTTTATAACCTATTGTAGACTCTCTGTGTGATTTTCTTTGGGGCTTGCCAGCTGTGTGGTACTGGGCAAGACAGAAACCCCAACAAACAGGCCCTCATGTTACACTTCCTCAGCTGCCATCCCTAGATTTTATGTCTGTCACCTCACACGTGTCAGAGCTGAACATCGTCTTAAGTGTGTGTGTGTGTGTGAGAGAGAGAGAGAGAGAGAGAGTATGTGTGTGGTGTGTGTGTGTGAGAGAGAGAGAGTATGTGTGTGGTGTGTGTGTGTGAGAGAGAGAGAGAGTATGTGTGTGGTGTGTGTGTGTGTG
>JAQHUG010000078.1:5623218-5637004 GCA_028555095.1 Dicrostonyx torquatus
GTGTGTGTGTGTGTGTGTGTGTGTGTGTGTGTTGGGGTGGGGGGAGGTTTGCACATGCCACAGCTCATATGTGAAGATCAGAGAATGACCTAAGGTTATTCTTCCCATCTTCCACTTGCCTGGAGATAGGGCCTCTATGTAGGCCAGGTCAGCTGGCCTGCAAGCTTCCAGGAATGTGCATGTTCCTGCCTCACATTTTACAATTTACGCTGGGAATTCAGATGTGCACCCCACACCTGGCTTTACCTGGGTTCTGGAGTTGCAAACTCCAGTATGCACACTTGCATGCCAAGTAATTTACCAGGACAGCCAAGGCTACACAGAGAAACCCTGGCTCAGGAAAAAAATGTTTTTTTTCTTGTACTTCACAGTCAACATTATTTTAATGTTTTAACTGAAATTCTTACTCTGGGAATTAGAGAGGTGCCTGTGCCCGTATCTTGTTTTAAGTAGAATTTTATTGCCTATTCCATATCGAAAGCTTGACAGCACTGGGTGCTGGCAAACCACCCTTGTGCCAGGGGCACAGTGACCTCTCAAGGGTCAGAAAAGAACCAAACTGGCCTTTACTTGGACACATTTTAAGCAGGAACCTAATTTCAGAAATAGCTAGGGATGAAACTCAGACACATCAACTTGGGGGCTGGGTTGGAGATTCTAAAGTTAGGGTGATAGCCACTGCTTTTTCCTCATTGCTCACGATGTCCTGCATACCTAATGCCCCATACCCTATGTGCAGCCAAGATTTTACCATTTTGTATGTAGTCAGTGGGCTATTTGATGTTTTATGGCTTATCCTCATCTTTATGCATGGTATCTTCAGCAAATGCTTAGTAAGATGAATAAATAAACGAATAGGTGGCTACTGATTTTTCATTCACTAGGACCTATTTAAAATTCTCTATGCACATGATTCTCCTAGATACCCAATAAGAAAAACAATTTTACCCTAAAGCATTTTCATATTTGAAACATTTGTTTCCATGTTATAAACAAAAACTTACTTAAGTGATACTATACATATATAGTATGATACTGGAAAAATGTATGTGATATCCACTTTAAATCTTGAGGCATTTTCTAGTCATACACATAACATTAAAATTTGCATAAATATATGGATATTTGTGTACTCTTTTTTGATTATTTGCTTACTAAAAATTCTCTTTCCCACAAAGTACACTACCCTAATAAGAAGGAAATACACACACACACACACACACACTTTTTAAAACGTGAAGATGAGGAAACCAGCTGCTCCCCAAGAAGTCTACCTCCCAGGCGGCCAGCATGCAGCGGAGCCCTTCTCAAGTGCTTACTATGAAGTAATATGCTGTAGAAATAGAAATGCTTTGTAAGACAACTGGAAATAACATAGCCAACATCTTAAATACACTCAGGGGATTCCTTAGAAACCGCTATTCAACTATAATTGCTAATCCCTATAGGTATGGAGATGTAATATACATCTCTCTCTCTAACACCTATACCACACACAAGCACACACATCACGCATGTGTACACACGCACGCGCGCGCACACACACATACACACACACATTTTATAAGTTTGTAGCTTGAAATTTGCCTCCAGACTTCAAAGAGAATGTTTGCATAGTCAGAGAGGAGTGACATAAACCTGAGAAAGGTGATTGTCAGTAAAATTCACAGCATAGAGCCAATGTTTTCCAAGCTGAGTGGGAGAGCCTACAGTATTGAGTAGACTTTTGGAAAACTATCAAGAGCCCAAGTCTTGATTCCAAGACAGAAAGATGACCTTATTCAAGAATAGAAAAGGGGGCCAGCTGCTTTGAACTTGTCAGCGTTCTCTAGGGCAGCGGTTCTCAACCTTCCTAATGCTGCAGCCCTTTAATACAGTTCCTCATGCTGTGGCGACCCCCAACCATAACATTATTTTTGTTGCTATTTCATAACTGTAATTTTGCTGCTGTTATGAATCTGTGTTTTCTGACGGTCTTAGGTGACCCCTGTGAACGGGCCATTCGATCCTCAAAGGGGACAAGACTCACAGGATGAGACTCTCGTGTGATTTTACTGCAAGTTGACATTAAAACCAAGCCCATGCCTTTAATTCCAGGACGTGAGAGGAGAGGTGTGTGTGTGTGTGTGTGTGTGTGTGTGTGTGTGTGTGTGTGTGAACTATATGTTAGCTTTCAAATAGCAACAGCTACTACCTCACACCCAAGAGCTGAGAACCTGATCGTTCATTGGATATTGAAACCAAATGCCTCAGTAGTCGTGGCAGTCCCACATCAGCTGTCTCACAGGAGCAACAGACACGTGGTAGTTACTCGGGCCAAAAATAGGGTGCTTCGCTAGCCCTAACCTGGAGCCAGAAGCCCAGAAGTTTCTTGTAGGGCCACTGGCCTCTATTCCACAATGAAAGCTTGGAAAACTGTTTCTACTGTCAAAGAAGGAATCGGCACTCGCAAAATCAGCTTGACAGCAAGACAGAAAACCAAGAGAGGGAAGGAGAAAATAAAATCCCTTCTGAAATAGACTTTTAATCTGGGCTGGTACCACCAGAAGCTTCCATCCAAAACTGAGATAGGCCTTCCCACGTCAAGCAAGGCAGTCAGGGCAGTTCTTCAGGCAAGGTCCGTATTCAAATGATTATAATTTACTGCAAGTTGACATTAAAACCAAGCCCATGCCTTTAATTCCAGGATGTGGGAGGCAGAGGCAGGTGGATCTCTGAGTTTGAGACCAGCCTGGTCTACAGAGTGAATTCCAGGACAGGGCTACACAGAGAAACCCTATCTCAAAATAACAAAACAATAACAAGCATAATAATTATAATAACAATGAAATAATAACAATAAACTCCTTGTCAACTTAATACACATGCACAGTACTTAAAAAGGCATAACCTTATGCAAACACACTAAATAGATAAATTAATAAATATTTAAAGTAATTAAATAAGACTTAAAAAAAACGTAATTTTGTCTCCTAAGTCTCATGTTTATTTCATAGCAGAACTATAATCCACTGGAAGGTCCCTGAAATCCTAAAAAATCCCAATACTTCAAAACCTCAAATATCATAATTGTAAGATTATATTAATATAAAAAAACAAGGTGTATACATTCAACTTTTGACAATTTGATAGGGGCATTTTCTCAACTCAGAGCAACTCTTCCCAAAAGATTCTAGTCCGGGTCAAGTTGACTCAAAATTAAGTAGCACAGACTGTACTCGAAACAATATTTTGATACTCTGTGTTGTCTCAAAACAACATGTGGCAAAGTGATTTTTTTTTAATCTGCTGGTATGATAGTTCTTATTTTCAGAGGCCACGCTGGTCATCTTGTTGCTGTTAGCTTTCAGATTACTGATTATGTGTGATGTCTACTAGCTAACTATTGGGATAAACAGTGATCCTTGGCATCTCTGACACATAGTCCATTCAAATCTGACGTCACACAGTAACACTGTGTAATTTAGGCTAATCTCAAACTTGTGATCCTACTGTCTCAACCTAGTGAGAGTATCCTTTTTATCAGTAAAATTCTATGATTCTTTCCAATCTCCTAACCTGTCCATAAAGGATTGTTTTAGATGTGCAAACAATTACCAAGGGATAGTATAAAAAAAATTAGTAGGCCGGGCAGTGGTGGCACATGCCTTTAATCCCAGTACTCAGGAGGCAGAGGCAGGCGGATCTCTGTGAGTTCGAGACCAGCCTGGTCTACAAGAGCTAGTTCCAGGACAGGCTCCAAAGCTACAGAGAAACCCTGTCTCGAAAAACCAATAATAATAATAATAATAATTAGTAGAGTCTGAAGGGGGCTCCTTTGTACTGCATAAACGCTAACCTAGCCATTATTGAATGAAATAAACTATCTTTTCCAACTTCTTTGAATAGCTATAACAGAGGCTATTTCTTCAGAGAAAAGAATTCAGCCTAGAGGAAAAGACATTTCCCAATAAGTTTGTGGGTCAGGACCTGATGAGCCTGGAGCTTAAATACAAGAATAGAATAAGCCAAATCCTAACATGCAGATATCTGGAAATAAGAATACTAATTCTTATTAAAACCTCACTCTGAAATTTGAGCTGAATTGGGTACATTGTTGTAATTTTTGCTCATTTCTTCTGAAAGCTAATTAGAAAATCTGGAGCTTAGACTTGGTGTCCCTAACATATCTTGGAAGACTTCACGTCATCTCTTTTTATTCCAACCTCCTATCTGGAGGCAACCCAAAACCTAACCGTCAGACAAGTATGACTGACAAAGACTCAGATTCCCCATGTCTGTCACTCACGGGGGGTGTGAGAACAGTAACTGTGGACAGGGTGGGAGACAAGAAGGGAGCAGAGCTATCCCGCTCCAACTGTGATGAGGCAGCCTTCTGTCAGTAGGATGGTCAGATCCTTATAAACACTGACGTGTTGTTTCTTTGCTTTTGTAAACAGATATGTCTCTAACCATGCAAAAGAAACCACACAACGTAACTGGAAGTCAATCATGTCAACATCATGTTCTGCTTATTTCTCAACCATGGCCTGGAATTCCGCTAACCTAAACTTTGCTTGAATCTTAACATAACAACTGGCAACATGAGTTTTTGGGGGGTTTTATTTTGTTTTGTTTTTTAAGACTCCAAGAGTCATAAAAATGAAAACACAGCACATGACATTGATCTAAGTTTTGACAGACGTTTTTTGGTCAGCATAACATATGAGCTCAGAAATGAAATCCCAGCCATGTCCCTTTTGGAAAAGACTTTCCCTTTAAATAACATTGTTACCCAAAACGACTAGCATCATCATACCCTAAGCATCTTGGCCAATAATAACTGGAACGCTAATGGAAACAGACTATTTCTAATGCATCCCCATGAACTAATAGACTAAACATTCAAGGCATCTGGAATGACTTGCTGGGCTATGGGCTGTCATACAGTTTATCATCCCGGAGCCTATCTGACGCGGCTGGTGCTCTGAAAAGCCCCAGTAATTCTGCCGCTGAGCTAAATTCCATTTTGAGTGAGCAGTAGCATTTCTTGGTCACTCAGACAGGAGGAAACAGAAAGGACTTGAAGAGCACGGCTTATCATGCTCAAATAAGACGCACCGCGGAGAAGAATAGAACCACTGTGTTATTTTTAAATTGTGTCTGGCCAGCATGTCAGTATTGATTGAAGAATCCAGCAGCAAAGAATCATGACTGAATTCAGGGCTGAAGAGGCAGTTATCCACTCTTGTCAACCAGTTAGATCAGCTCCCCTGTTTAGGGCAATGTAATCAGGCTCTGCGCGTCTTGCAGGACCTCTAACGAAAATCTTGCTCTCCTCTCCCAAACATACCCTCCAATGAACTTAAGAGAGAGAGAGAGAGACTCCTTGCCCTTCACGTAGGATGGCAATTTGATGTAAAGATATCTGCTCTTTAGTGATAACATGTGTGGTCCTGTACCAGTCTCTTGCTCTGCTGAACTTCGGCCTGCCTGTTCTGGATTGAAACTGTCCTGGGGTTGAACAAAGTGCACAGCCAGGAAAGAGGGCACGCTAGTCCATGAGAGGAGGCTGCTCTCTCTGTCAGGAGAGGGACATTTATCTTCCAGCAGAGAGCTTTGATGTTATTCATATGCTAACAACATCACCACTTCTTGCAGCCCTCAATGCAAGGGGAATACAAGGCATCATTTGCTGACACAGGGCTCAATGCTCTCTGTCCAGCATCCTGATCACCAATCTGCATCCGGCTTCACAGCTAAGCTACTGTGCAGCCTTTAAACTGTTCCTCTAACACTTCAGGATTCCGGTCAAAATAATTTACCATTTTATAGAATGAAATGATGAGACAAAGAACTCTAACTGTATTTTCCTTCCACTCCTGAAGTGTAGCCTCAGTGCCCTGGGGGCGCCTTTCATCTCCTCTAAGTGTTGGCATATGATGTGATTGTTAACTTAGCTGGCCACCAGATGAAGCAAATTATCTAAACTGCCAAGCTTCTCACTTTCTTTCCAATTTGAGCATCAGTTTAACACAGAAACTGAAGGGTATTATGAAAACTTTAATATAAACCATTTCAGAGAAAAAATATTGGAGTTTTTTTTTCAAATAGTCAAACAAAAAAAGCTTAGCCCCCCCGCAAAGAGAAAGGGACATGAGTATCAGTTGAGCACATACTGAACACACCAAGCCACAGTGAGAGAGAACGGCCTCTTTGTCTCCTGTAAGCCCTGTTTTCTGAGCAGGGAAAGGATTTTTCTAGAGAAAATAACCGAGATGAACTGGTGAGGTCATTGACTAAAGATAAATGACCTTCTGCCAAGAGCCGGCTCCCGACTGAAAGCATCGCAGAATGCACAGCATCCTGAGGACAGGCTGGAGTGACCTGCATAGCCCTGTCAGCGTGATGAAGGTCTTCTGCCTTTAGCTCGCTCTGCTCATGTAAATGTTTTCCCCCTTTGGATTGCTAGCTGTTCACAGAATGTGCAAGCATATGTCCTGTGTATCTCTTTGAAAATGAGATACTGTCTAGCTGCCTCACAGCAATAAAAGCCAATGCCTTCTTACACAAAGCAGGCAGAGCGTTTACTAATATATTCTACTTCAATTGGATCATAAAGACTGGAACCAAAAAGATGTGAATTATTAACAGACATATAATACCCATATGCAAAATAAGTATTTACAATTAAAATGTACCCAAATCAAAATTAGAGATTTGAAATTTAAAATATTTGAAATTATACTTGAATTTCAATAATATAAAAGTTAATATATATACATATATTTGTGTGTGTATATATATGTATATAAAATCATTCTTGAAAGTTAACAATATTATAGATTTTCCTCTGGGAAATAATCTTATTGAGATTTTATTAAGTCTTTATAGACATACAGGAAGGAGAGAGACAGAGAGATCAAGGCAGAGACAAAAAAGATGGGGGGTGATTTCAAAAACAACTTTTAGCCATAGAGTACCACTTTAAACACTATTTTCTTTTTATGAATATAATGCAGGAAAGTACAAGACTATGAAATAGATGTGCATTCATTGTACAAATCAAAAATGACATTCCTAAGAGGAAAAGGAATACTGCCATGCAGGAGTTGTGATGCTCTTCACATATGGGCTGCATGGGGAATGCTACCAACAGAGCCAGAGTTGCCATATGCAATGTTCAGAGGCACTTCCAAATATAAAATATAAATACAATATGTAATACACTACAGCATGCTGCATACCAAGTGATCAAGCAATTTATTGAGGATTAGCATTTAAGAAACATGTATTACCCAAAGCCCATATGCATCTATCAGTGATGACATTTTTACACCGTTGGTTTTTATCAGATCATTGCAAACGTTTAAAACAAGTTTTCAGAGAATTTTCTGGCTCATTTTCTGGAAAGGAGAGAACCATCTTGCCAAAGGGGACATTAAGGATCGTGTGACTCCATTATTTAAATGGGAGAACAGAAGTTCATAAATGACTTGCCCAAGATTAAGACATGAACAGCAGAGTTCAGAGGTCCTGACTCTGGGGCCAGTCTCTCAATGAAAACTACCTTAATCAGTTTCTTTTCAAAACACACATGCGCATATTTTTAATTCTCGCTGGCTCCTCTGTCACCCAGGACCGCAGTCATCTCTAGAAACAGCCAGGCCTGGATCTGACGCTCTAACAACACCGTTCTATTCTCAGTGTGCTTTCATGGAGTCTGACTCACACACTTCCCTAGAATTCCCTGGGGAATGGGAGGAGATGTTGACCTTGATAGAAAAGCAGACATGGCTTCATTAAAGTCAACCCAGAGTTGAAAGTGTTTAATCCCGAAATAGACTCTGCAGAGGAAACCTTTGAAGATATTTTGTTTTGCCTCCAGAGCGCTTTAAGAAACATAGGAAGTGTGCCAAAGCAGCCTTCCCCCTGCCGAAAGCAAGGGGGAAAGCCTGACAACTAAAGTATATGTGACTTTCAGCCTCACACATGAGCATTGTGCAGGCCTCCTCAGCCACCTCCCGCTAGTACAGCAAGAGTGTTAAATCACTCAAGGGTAGGTCCAGATCTAGACCAAAAATTGCCGCTCTAAAGAATCTGCAAATCACTCAACATTTGCTTCTTTCTCCCCAAAAGAACCCTGGGAGCTTTGGGGATTGAAATGTCAAACATCTAGACAGGTTCTTAATAAATAAAAGCAGTGGATAGCTGTTTCATCCTGAATTTCTTTTTTCAAGGGAGTCAGGGATCCGCCAAGAACATTCTCTCAGAAACAGTCCACTTGTTCCAGCATTGCCAGTCATAGGAAAAGCCTCCAGCTTCAGCCTGGAGATGGGAAAGCTTATATTTTAAAATACTACCAAGACAATGTTTATGACAAGTATGAAAATGCTTGGTCTTCTGTTGAGTGCTGAATTTGGGGGTTCTTTAAAAGTCTTAGAAGAACATGCTAATTAAAATTTAAAACTATTCCTCAACCATCACATTTAATAATTCAACACTCAGCACTGTTCATAAGGATCTGTGCACTGCCATTAACCAAAGACATCAAAGGACTCTGGTCCCCGATTGACTATCCCAGTTTCTTTCCAGTTCGGTAAGCTCCCATGTGCCCATGGAGCCAATTACAGTGAAAATAGCCCTATGTTCTTTGAACTTCCAACAAGGCACTGTTAAACAGAGTAAATGTAGCACATAGAAATATCTACGAACCAAGCCATTTATCAGCCATTGTCATTTTTATTATTGTTGTTGTTGTCATCTTCCTATAACACAAAGACCAATATCTTTCAGGGGTCACACTTACATGACTAAAATATACACCCATCTTTTCACAGATACATTATGATGGCTCCACAAGCCAAATTTCATGGTGGTGGCCAGCAGGGAAACTCAGGCCACCTGATGTAAGAGCAGAAATGCAAAGATACTGACATCTGGGTCTGTGCTTTCACCGGATGACAATTGTCATGGTTCTTGTTGACATGGTAGGTGCTCAGTCACACTTTATGCTCTTTAAACTCAAAGTGCACAAAAGAGTAGGGAGATTCTAAGTCTAGATTTAGCTGTTCCTGACACAGTAAGTCAGGCAGTCATAGACACTATCCACTGATGTAGTTATAACCTGATTTCTGACTCCCAACTAAAAGGAAGCAGTTCTGTCTTCACTCGAAGCCATTTACTTGTCCTCAGGGTGCATTCTCCAGGTCAGATTTGGTATTTTTCAGATTTATTACCCTGAATTCATCTGCTACAAAGCGTTAACCAATAACCATTACTTGATTGACACTTTAGAAAACCTGATCCTCTGAAATGAGGCCCGAGAAGACACGTGTTCTACCTGAACATTAATTCTGGCTGGCTGTCAAGTTTGTCCTTTATCTGCACTAGAGTTTGACTTGCATAAACATTAAGAACACAGATTTCTGGAGACTATAATGAAACAGAATCATTAGTTTGAAAAAGTCAGCAAATGTTAGGGGAAAAGAAAAGGATGTGCATTCACTCTAAGTGGTCACCCAGCACTTCACTGTGTGAAGGAAGGTTCAGGGGTTGGCAGTACAGCCATCACCTGATAAACTGTTGGAAATGCAGACTCGCATTAGCCAATAGATCCCAGAGAGCAGAGTCGGTACCTAAACAAGAGCCACAGGTGATTGGTATGGATGCTACATGTGAGAAACACAAATGTAGGTTCTTTATGCTGTCAGAATAAAGCAGAAAAATCCAGCCTTCTACAAGAACTATATTTCTTCCTATGACCAAAGAAAATATCAATTTCCTCTTGACACATATTTAATTAAGTCTCAGGGCTAAACAAGTAAAAACCACACTCCTTGACATTACTTAGGAAATCTGTTTTCTTACACCCCCAGAATATCAGGTATTTTAGAAGAGGAAATATGACTGGATCTTCAAAAATGGTGCTGGCCAAACAGGATTGCTGTATGCAGAAGAATCCAAATGCATCCATAGTTATCACCCTGCACAAAACTCAAGTCCAAATGGATCAAGGACCTGAGCATAAGGCAAGACACAATGAATCCGATAGAAAAGAAAATGGGGAATAGTGTTTAACTCAGTGATACAGGAAATGACTTTCTGAACAGAACACTGATACACAGGTGCTAAGATCAACAATTAATGAGACCTCATGAAACTGAAAAGCTTCTCCATGGCAAAGGACACCATCATTTGGACAAAGTGTTTACCTAAGGAATGCAAACAGATTTTTACCAACTACACATCCAAAAAAATGGCTAATGTTGAAAATGTATAAAGAACTTTTTAAAAAAGAAACTGGACATCAAGAAAACAACTCAATTAAAAACTGGGGTGGTCACCTAAACAGAGTTCTCAAAAGATGAAACATAAATGACTGAAAAAGCAAAGAAACGTTCAGCATCCTTAGTTTTCAGGAAAACAAAAATCAAAACTACTTTAAGACTTTATCTTACACCAGTCAGAGTAGCCATGATTTAAAAAAAAAAAAAATGACAGCTCATGCTGGTGAGAAGGATTTTTCACACCCATTGCCAGTGGGTGGGAAAACTTGTACAGTCGTTATGGAAATCAATGTGAAGATTTCTCAGGAAGCTGGATATTGACCTATCTATAGATACAGATATATCACTCGGGTATACAGCCGAAAGATTTTACAGCCTACTACAGAGACAATTAATCAACTATGTTCATTACTACTCTATTCATAATAGCCAGAAACTGGAAACAGCCTAAATGTCCACCAATGGATGAACAGATAAAGAAAATGTGATACATTTACATAATAGAATATTACTAAGCTATTGAAAAAATCATAAGCGGTGGTTGTGCATGCCTTTAGTCCCAGCACTTGAGAGGTAGAGGCAGGCAGATCTTTGAGTTCAAGGTCAGCTTGGTCTACCAAGAGAGTTTCAGGACAGCCAGGACTACACAGAGATATCCTGTCTGGAAACAAACAAACAAAAAGTTTAAAAATAAAAAAAAACATAAAAATCACAAGTAAATGGAAGGAGCTAGAAAGAAATTATCCTAAGTAAGGTAACCATGACCAAAAAAGACAAATACGGTATGTATTTGCTTGGATGTGGATGTTATCTGTCTTTGATAAGCAGGCTACAAATGGTATAGCCACAGAAGTTAGGTATAGAGTAAGGGACTCAGGACAGGGAAGGAGCTCCCTAAGAATGGAAATAGAATAGATAGTAATGGGTAGATGGGGGAAGATGGTCTGTAACAGGAGGATCAAATGGAGACGGGGAGGAAAGAGGAATATGGGGGAGAGACAGCTAAAACTAAGACCAATTTAAGTGGTTGTTTGAAAACAGTACTGTAGAAGGTTCTTAAAATATACACATATAACCAACAGAGACAGTGTGCTCGATCTATTGGGAGCTCATCAAATCCAGCTGGACCAAGACTATGACCTAACTGGACTCTATGAATGTGACTGCCAGTGGGGACTGACTGAGAAGCCAACGATAATGGCACTGGGACCTATCTCTTCTGCATGTATTGGCTTATTGGGAACTTATTCTATATGGATGCACATCTTCTTAGACCGAGATGGAGGGGGGCGGGCCTTGGGCTTCCCATAGGGCAGGGTATCCTGCCCCATCTTAAGGAAGCAGGGGGAGGGCGGTGGGGTAGTGGGGGAGCAGTAGAGCCGGGAACAAGGGGAGTAAATGTAAATTTTTCTTTTAACAATAAAAAAAAGAAAAATATATATACACATATATAAAAGAAATATAGATGAAATCACCAAATAATGGGGGAGGAAAGACCCCAATTAGACATCACTTGACACCAAATGAGACTTCCAGTGCTGGGAATGAGTTGTATCTAATTGATTTCTCTAAACAACATAGACTATTGTCAAGGCTATTGGTTGTTCTCTACAAACTGATGGTAAGGTCCTGTCGTTGAAGATGCCACCTACGTAACTCATTGAACATGGAAAAGTCAAACTGGGGACTACCTAGAGCCTTCACCCCTATTAACTAGTGTTCAGGTACTGGAAGTTTCTCTCTGCACACTACCAAAGGAGAGAGAGCTAAACACCAAACCAGTTCCAAACCCATTGATCTACAATGGTGACCTGCTTGTAAGATAATGCTGGTGCAGCAGTACAAGACTCGTGGGTAACCAACCACTATCTGATTGGCTTAAAGGCCCATGCCATGAAATGGAACCCATGCCTACACTGTTCAGGTAGCCGAGAACCCGAGACTAGACAAGTTATGGACCTAGGAGAAACCAAATACTACTGTTCTGTTCAAGGAACATAGCAAAAAAATGTCTCCTAATGACATTCTGCTATACTCATAGATCAGTGTCTTGCTCAGCCATCGTCAGAAAAGCCTCCTCCTGCCATAGATGGAAAGACATACAGAGAGCACATTAGAAACACAACAGGCCCAAATTATTTTAACTGTAAGCATGAACCTTTAAGACAGAGAAAACAGAGGTGTTGAAATCAAAAGTGTAGAAATAGCACCGTCAGGAGACAGCTACTCTATAGACAGATACAAAGCCATGCTCCAAAGACACAGAGGGGCTAATAGAAAAGTTCTCCCATGTCTAGACTCTGCTTGATAATGACATGTGCATCTGTCATCTCTAAGTTTATGGGGAATATGATCATAATGTGTCTCATCTTTACAGCCGGGTGAGGTCAAATCATGGGACACTTTCCTCTTTTTTTTTTTTAAGAGTAACAAAGTTACTACATTAATGCCTATTGGAGGCATTAATGATGTGCTTGTGGGTGGTCTAAAGAGAGAACTGGGTAGCCTCTGGCTCTCTCGAATATGAGCATGTGAGCTCACAAGCTCACACACACAAACTATAAAGAGGACTTGGAACACAGGAAATTCTGAGCGCTCTATGTGAGTCAGAGGGAGGTAGCTGCTCTCCCCTTTGTTCCCCAGAAGCCGAGACCACAAGGAAGAAGAGAAGGCAAACACAGTGAAAGGTAACAGTACAGTAAGGGCAACTGGGGCAAAACCAGATGGGATGTCACAATACCAGCAACCTGAACTAGTGATGGATTCAGAATCAAGGCCGCATCATGAATTTGTATGAGAGGGGACTCACTCAGATAGAACTGGATAAATGTGGAACCAAGCGTCAACATCAGGGGCAGAAGTCATGTGACAAGAAGGTAAACAGAGGCATCTAGAGATCCCTTCTCAGGCTGAGAAGATGGCGCCCTTGGTAAAGTACTTGCCATGTAAGCATAAGGACACATGCCAACTGCTAGCTGCACTGGTATGCATTTGTCACCCCAGTGCTGGAAGGGTGGGGATCCCTGATGCTTGCCAGTCTAGTCAAATCAGAAGCTCCAGGCTCAGTGAGGGACCTTGACTCAAAAAATAAGGTGGGGGCCAGAGAGATGGCTTGGTGGTCAAGAACACATGCTTTGTAGCCGTGAATGTGGGGGTTCAGATGCCAATGCCAATGTGACCGGCCAGATGTCTTCCTATGAACACCTGTACTCCCAGCACTGAAGGGGCAAGGATAGAAGGATCCTTGAGGCTTGCAGACTACCATCATAGCTCAAAAACACAAGTTCCAGATCAGAGAGAGACCCTGCCTCAATGGAATAAGGCAGAGCATGTTAGACCTCCTGCAGGCTCCATGTAACATGAGGGTCCTGCTCGTTGGGGTTTATGTCCCGCCCGGTACCCTGCAGCCAACAAGCCCCAAAGAAAATCACACAGAGAGTCTACATTAGGTTATAAACTGATTGGCCCATTATCTCAGTCTTCTTACTAGCTCTGTAACTTATATTAACCCATTGTTC
>JAQHUG010000078.1:5638239-5662450 GCA_028555095.1 Dicrostonyx torquatus
AAAAAAAAAAAAAAAAAAAAAGATTAGCCACCACAGCAGGGGCATTCCAATATTTGAGTTTTTAAATTTCCTTAACCCTCATGATTGTCTTTTCACAGGAGAGGTCCCCTAGGCACAGGCAGCTTAAGCAATTTACGGAGGACTTCAACCTCTTGCGGACTTTGTGCACTCAGATCTCTGCTACGCTATCAGAAGGGTCTTGGGCACCAATCTGGACAACTTTACATTTTACAAACAAGAAAACGGAGGCTTACAAGGGTGTCATCATTGATCTTGGCCAGGACAATCATTCCCACTATAGGAATGTGAGAGCCCATTTCAACTGGAAGCACTCCCCAGCCACCAATGATAAGCCTAGGTCTGTTCCCAAGGATTAAAACAACTGTCACATTTCATCCAGCCACTTCCAGCTATAGAAAATGAAATGAAATATGTTATATATCAGACCCATAGTGGAAGAACATCTTTGTAACAAACCTTGATAAATTTTCAACTTACATTATTTTTTTTTACAATAAATGTTTGAGAACCGGAAGGAGAAACATCCAGGTTTTATTAATAACCACTGTGCTGCATACAACAAAAACTGACAAGTAACAGCAGCTATAAGATAGGTCCTGTCCCAGGAGAGTCTAATTAGAGCTAATAAAGAGTAATGCTCTCCTTTTGGAGGCTGTAAATAAAACATAAGCAACTGCATTGTTCAGTAACATTTAATTGGTCCGGGGAGTTTGGATGTTCATTTATACTGAAGTAGAAATCTGATTATCACAGCTTCTGGAATTCACTCCAAATTTGTTACATATTCATTGATTTGGTAGGTGATGAATAGCCAAGTGCTCTTGGTAGGTGGGCCAATTTCAGGCCAAGCAAGCTGCCTCCAGCTATAGACGATGTACCTCAAACAGGCATCTCTCCCCAGGGAGCTTCAGCACTAGAATTTGCCTCAGGTCAAAGTAGGTAGCAGTGGGAGGAAGAAATCGCTTTGTCCAAAAAGTTGCTTGTCCCCAAATGACGTGTGCACAAAGAATTCTAAATAGAGAACTGTCTGCCCCCGCCAGACTCATCTTCCCCGCTCTTGTTGGGGATCAAAACTCTGCATGATCCTAATAGTGAACTCCCAAGATGAGGTCAGGGATGCTCTACAGCAGAGGCTCAACTCAGACCCTCAAGACTCCAGTGTCCACACTGAGTCCTTGCCCAGGTGTCTTCATGATGCCTAGTTTAAGCCATTCATCCAGGGTTGCATGTGTTAAACCTGCCGTCCTGTTTCCTGGTGTTGTGACGATCAATTTTTCTCCAGTGGACCATCTGTTAGAGCTCCTGGATGCCAGATCCTAAGGATAAGCAAGCATGTGGGTCTATGACTCACCAGTACTCCAGGCCACTGGAGATGGGGGCCATCAGGATGACCCCTGCTAGGGTGAGAAGACCGATGACCCTGTGCTCGGTTGACCTATACCTCCTGCCCAAGACTGCAACGATTCCAAGGGCTGACTCTGCTGATGCAGAAGGAAGCCATGGGGCAAGTGTTAGGGAGAGTGATTGATTGAAATTCAGAGCACTTTGTAGAATGATTTGTTTGACATTCCCAGTAGGAAACTCTTGTTTGTTGAACTTATTATTCATTCATGTATTCATGAAAAAATACAATAAATGCATAATCTCTGCATAGTGCCTCAATGATCACATTGAAATGAACCCAGAGCTTTGCAGTGCTAAGCAAGGTCTTTAGTCTGCAACGCAACAGTTTTACGCTGCAATATCATTAACTGTGTCTGGAGTTTACATTATGTGTATAAATCAGCAAGGGAAATTTAACCTGCATTGTAATTTAAGGTTATACAGAGAATCGGGCATTAAAAATGCATATGCATAATAATAACGCCGTGTGTGTGTGTGTGTGTGTGTGTGTGTGTGTGTGTTTGTGTGGTTGGTTTTCTCCTACTAACTACTTTAACAATTACCACGTTAAGATGTAACTAAGTCTGTTCAGCTAGTGTTTGTGTTTAGACTTTCTGACAACTAGAATACAGACATTATTTCCAGCATCGGTGGGGAAACATGGGAAAAGGACCTCTTAAACAAGTTATTAGAGTGAGGGAAACATGTGACATTATTTGGCGAACAACCGCTGTGAAATACTGTGTTTTAATACAACAGCTATTTCTGGGTTTAGAGCAGTGGGGTCCAAGTGTCCCGATGGCACCTTCCCAGTCAAGACCCGTGAGAGCTAGGGTAGAGAGGAAGCCGGGGGTCATTAGCACAGAAGACAAAAGGGAATTTCAGAACCCACTCTCTTTTCCCTAACCCCTGAATTCTGCCTGCTTATCCCTCTGATTCTTACATGAGTTTCAATAGAGGCTTCAAAGTCTCCTACCCTACAAAAATATTCTATAAAAAAGAAAGAAATTGTTCTGCTTATCTTTATCCTGCTCACTTAGTCAAGACCCCACGACTCACTTTTAAAGAAGAAACACCAATTGGGTTTTTTTTTTTTTTTTTTTTTTTGCAGACGCTGATAGAAAACATAAGAGGAGGTGACATTCCAAGTCCTCTCCTAATCCAGCAATATTCTATTACCAAACCCAGAAAGGAATTAGAGGACAACCGCAGAGCGGCACAAACATAGAAATGTATTGTATTAACCGTGTTCCATAAACATACAAGTATTTTTCATTATTATGTGTCCGGTGAGGGTATGTGTCCATGAGTGCAGGTGCCCAGAGAGACCAGAATAGGCCATTGGAGTCCTTGAAACTGGAGTTTCAGGTGTTTGTAAACTGTCTGGCATAGGTGTTCTTTTTGGATTTTCCAGAAGCTTTTTACCAAGGAACCATCCCTCCAGCACCCAGGGCTATGTTAATATATAAAACACTATGCCTGCAAATCTGAAGCCTGTTTCAGTGCTGGCTAATCTTTCTTATATTCTACTCTGAATCTTCTTTTAAAAATAAAAACATTAATTTTATTGGATTTATCAATTTAGTGTGACGGAATGTTTTGCCTGAATATATGTATGTGTACCATGTGTGTGCCTGGTGCCCGCAAAGGCCAGAAGAGGGCATTGGATCCCCTAGAGCTGGAGTCACAGATGGTTGTGAGCCACCATGTAGGTTCTGGGAATTGAACCCGGGTCCTCTGAAAGAGAAGCCAGTGCTTTTACCCTCTCCTGCCCCTTTACTTTGAATCTTAAACAATCCAAATACACCGTGAACTAAGTGCCCCTCATAATACTGGGGAAAACTATATATAACACATCATAATCGAATGCTATATGCTAGGAGTGTGTCAGTAATATCACAAAATACCCAAAGACAAAAGCATTTTCTGGCTGCACATGAAGTGAACAATCTGGTAACTACACATTAGATTCCCGGTCTTCTCATTACAGCGGATTTGACAATTGGCATTAATCACCCAGAGGGGAGAAGCAACAAGGGAAGAGTGGACCAAAGCAAGCCCAGTATCTATCAGAGAGAGTGTGAAAGCTTGAGCCTGACACTTCTGCTTCTTATGTTTCTCCAGCAATACATGTTAAACCTGTTCTGCCCCGATTTGTGCCTGTTTTATAAGTGGAAAACCATGCTGGCTTTTCTTAGTGATTCTGAGATGGCATACGATCAGCCACTGTAGGATTTCTCTTATCTACATATCTCTGTACCCATAAAAGAAATTGCCATAGCACTTAGCTGAACCAAAGTTATGAAAGCGTTAATGGGCATTCTGTGGGCTAACTCCACTTTGACTCTCTATGCACCAATTTCACTTGCATTAAGGCTGTGAACAAGTTTAAGTCAACTTTTAAGAAACATGTTCTAATAGAATCCAATAGAAATAGAAACTTCAGGAAATTTACAAAGAGGCACCTAAAACAAATGTCCACTGACTCGTTTCGTGGGACAATATCCCAGGATAGACATGAAGAGGACACATCCAATCAACTATGGCATTGGTTTCTAGTACCTAGAAATTCCTAGAAAATATTGATTAAAGACAAAATAATCAATACTGAAATTTTAGGCATATGTATATAACTGTCTAATCTTTATTTTCTAGCGTGTGACCTTGAACACAGGTGTTTTTGGAATACTGAATTTCCAGGAGATTGGCTGCAGTCATGGGGTTGAGTGCAACCTTAAAGATTTGGAAAAGACACAGGGACCGAATGACTTCCCAAAAACCAAGTTTGTGAACGTTTCCCCTCAGTCTTCTCCTTCATGCACCCTGTATCTGCTGTGATGTCATGTTACATCGTTAGATAACCTCAGAACACATTTCTCGAAGGTGGCCTTAAGCGTTGTTCACAGCCTAAAGTGAAGGAAGCAGGTCAAAACAGGAGGTTAAAATCTGGACATGGAGCCATCCAGGACAAGGTGAAGTCTTACTACAGTGTTATCTGTTGACACCACAGCAAACACTGAAACCAAATCATTTTCATCGCACAGCCTCCATGTTTATGTTCAGATTTAGAGCCTGTCGCTCTCATTTACAGTCTTTGGATTCTAGAGTTTGGACTAGAGAATTAGGAACAACAATATATTTGAGAAAACAAGGTAGGATTTTTTTTTTTTAAGTTCACATTGAGAGCTGGGTGAGGTTGTGGCTCAGCGGTACAATACTTGCCTGGGCTCAGTGTGGGTACCACACAATCAATAAATAAAAAGTTAACATCTGAAAGTTATAAATTTTAAAAGCTCGTTATAACTTCCAGCCAAAACTAATCACCCTTATTTAAGGCTTGCATTAAAAATGAATGTGTTGCAGCTGCCGGCGTGGTGAGCTCCACACAGATAGCTCCGAGGGAAAAAAAATAGGCACAGCTCTCTACGTCGGAGTAAACACGCTTCGTATTCTTTCCTGTAAGGAAGAACAAAAATATTCCTGAGCGTCTACCACTTGCTTGTTGACCTTTGGAGGTCCCTCGCTGCTTCTCAACCAACAGGCCTTTCTGCATTTTCTATGTCCTTTCCGAAGGGCGCTGGCAGCTCAGGAACGAAAACAGCATAAATGAGATGGCATGAAGAGAGCAGGTGGCGTTCAACACGTCACTTAACAGCCACAGGTCAGTTCTGCCTGGGACGGTGTCCACCCGAGGTCAGCCCATAGGACGGTTGATTCTTTTTAGCAGGAGTTTCTGAGAACCAGCCTGAACAGAAGAGTCCAACCCCAAGCCAGGACCATGTTGGTTCACAGGCTGCCCGGGTTCATGCTTCCACGACCAAATTAGAAGGTTGAGATGATCACACTTGCCATAAATTCTGCCTCATGGGGGATGTTCAAATTATTTGTAACACCTGAGGTTGCACTGCGAGTTGCTTTAAGTGTTTTTCTTAACCTAGAAAATTCAAAGTAATAGCGGAGGCATCAAAGATTTCAATTCACTGGAAAGATAATGAATTCGACACATAAATTCTGAAGTAATACAGCCTTGGAGACATTTCTAAAACTGTCTCATTCTTTCTTGTCCCTACTGAACTCTCAGTTTCGATCCTGAGGAATGTGGCACAGTACCTGTCTTGTCACCAGAAATGAATTCTGGGAGGCAAGGCGGGGAGCATTCTGGACAGCAGGGCTACCTCACCTTCAGAACCGATTCGCCAAGTTCCAATTAGCAGAAGATGAGGGCTTTGGTGTGAGAAAAGTGTAGTTTGGGGCTGTTTGATTTTCATCTTCCTATTCTTCAACCAAGAATTTAGCTGGTTTTACCTTTATTCTCTCGTGTCTAAAATGATAACAATTAGCAGCGTGTTCACAGTTATTTGAGAGCAAATAAAAGTCTGCAATAGTAAAGTGTGCATCCAGTAAGGCTGCTCATCATGGCACTTTGAGGACCTTCTTCTTCCTATTCCTTTTGCACAACTGTGTCTTCCCATGGCATGGAATATTCTTCTTATAGCAAGAGTACAAAGGGTATCTGGCCAGCTAGGGAAGCTCTACCAGTATGAAACCATACCCAAATTACTAAATGCATAAACTAGGCTGGAGTGCCAAACAGGGCCCAAAACCATTTTGAGTGAGTAAGGACCCACATCTCCTTGAAACCCAGTGAACACTGATCTGCTCAAACCAAGCAACTATTTGGGTAAAGCATCAGGAGTGTTTTTCAAAATGTATTAGGGGACTAAAGAGATGACTTAGCAATTAGGAGCATGGATTGCTCCTGCAGAGGACCCATGTTAGAAAACTCACAGAAACCTGTAACCCCTGCTCCAAGGAATCTGATGTCTCTGGCCTCTGAGGGCACCTGTACTAAAGTGCACAAACCCACACAGAGATACATACTTGGAAATTAAGTAAACATTTTTGAAGGAATTAGTATTGAAAAATGTGAATTTTATCAACAGAGCTAAAATCCTATGACTTTGCTGCTTTATAAAGAGTATATAGTTTAATCCTGTCTGTTAATTAGTGCTATGCTTACTGATGTGCCCTAATTAGAGGTTTTACAGTGTTTACAAAATTCTGATATAAGCTTGTTGCTTAGAACAAAGTATCAAAATAACAGTTTTAAGATGTTGAAATTGCCCATCTATTGGGAGGATAATAAACACCCCCGATATGTTCATAAATAATACAGCCCAGCAAACATTTCTATACATTTCTTCCTCTTCCCATACCCGCTGCCAGCTTACTTCCCTGAGGCATTTGAAAGAGCGAGCAGAGCATTAAAAATGATGGTGTAGCAAGGTAAGCAAAAACCCAAGATGCTGCTTGCCCTCGAAAAGGAAGAGTCAGCACTTAGAGCACAGGGAACCTGGTTTTTCCAGGGCTCTTGACTCTATAAATTAGGAGGGAAGGAGAGTGATAAAGCAAGATAAGTGTCCACAACCTTCCTTCAAAACAGGGTGTCATATAGTAGATGGACTATGTCAGAATAACAGAAAGAAAAATAAAGAAAAAGAAAAGAAAAACCTTGCTAGTCCCAGCACCTAAAGTCCATCTGACACAGTGGGTCGGGAGGGGGACCACAACAGGCCACTCAAAACTCTGTGCTTCCTGCCTAGCAGGTGGTTCAGGTGATGACAGGAACCGGCTGGGTGAGCAGTGGTGTGGAGTGGCCTCTGAAGGCCGCCACACTTGGTAATTGTTTGGGGCTAGGTCTCTAGACTGGGCTACATAATTTCTCACAGGGATGTAGTATTTTCTAAGGGCTTCCTTTCGTCTGGAAAATGTAATCTGCAGTCGGTGAGGGGAGTGTATAATAGCCATGGCCACGATGTCTCTACAAGGCAGAAAGGCCTGCAGTAAAGACTGGCACACTGATTTAAGCGCTGCTGTCAACATTTGCTTCCTGTAGGCTCCAAGGACCAATCCACTCTTGCAGAGAAGCTAATGTATGTCTTATAGACAGACAAAGCTCCCAGACCTGATCACTCAGGCAAATCCCCAGGAGCTCTTAACACATTTCATATTTTTCAAATTGAAAGAACGTGCTACTTATCTGAAAACCTCCTTTTTCCCAGAAATATAATCCATCAAAGAAAATATCACATCAGCAAAGAAAAAAAAAGAGTAAAAGTGAATGTCGTTCTATTTACAATTCCCTTTTCAGCATCCTATGTATTGATGTGTGTCTAATAACTAGCTACCCATCTTTTCAAAAAAAAAAAAAAGCATTATTACTTGGAGACAGTATTGTGCCCCACAGTAAACAACTCGGCGCTGCTTTGCTGAGCTGGATTCGCAAACTGCCCCCGCCACATCGTGACCGCCTGGTGACCAACCCCACCCCCGCTCTGATACTGGACCGAGCTCAGCGTACCAGTGCTGATGCATTGCAGCCTTCACCGTTCCCTCCCAGTCGTCACTTGGAACTTAGCACTTGCTTAAGGTTACAAATTGCTCTGACACTCGCAGCCAGTGACTCAGCCCAGGCTAGGGCTTAGAAGGAGACTTAAATAAATTGTCATTCTTTAAAAGTGACATTTATGCCTAGTCTACACGTTTCTATAAACATTTGAAATCTGGAGACAGATAAAAACAAACAAAAGCGAAAGAGCCCATGGACAAACTGAGAGGAAAGGAAGCTGATTAATCACAGCCTGCTAGTCTAGGTGACAGGAAATTGATGTTGTGCCACCAGCAGCCAGTAGACCGCACCATGCTTCCGTCTCATTCGACTTCACGCACTCTGCTCCCTTCGGCTCTGGGCACTGGTCCTGGGCGCGCAATCGTCAGGTCAGGCCAGATGAAGGTAAATCCTGACGCTCAAAGATCCTCCGGTTAATTAAATGAGAGAAACACAAAGCTTTATGATGGTCATTGTAAGTGTGCTCAAATCGGAGGGGCCGAGAGTTGGGAAAGAACTGAGGGTGGGGATGGGGCAATCTTAGTCATCCTCCATAGGAAGTTAGAAAGGAGTGCAGAATTTAGAAGGTCTCACAGCCGAGGAACTCACGGCTTTCCTGTCAAAGGGAAGTAAAGATTCCTGCCAGGGAATCAAATGATGCCACTTCCTTCAGTGGGCGGACACATCTTACCTATTGACCCCAACCTGTGGATGTTGATTGTTAACATGGTCATTTGTCTTGGAGCAGGGCAGGGGACCCCGTGCACACTCTTTCCACCAGTGGCCCATCTTACAGGTACATTACCAGGTGGGAAGATCTGTATTAGGAAATGCCTCATTTTATGTCACACTGTGCATAAGTGTGTGTGTGTGTGTGTGTGTGTGTGTGTGTGTGTGTGTGTGTGTGTGTGTGTGTGAGCCTAGGGGAAGCAGAGGGACTTCACTGGACAGCTCAAAGTACCATTTATACTATTCCACTGCTGGATGGACACCAGCTTATCCCAAGATGCTGATTTCTGTGCCATTGTGGCAGTGACCCAACGGACAGAAAGGTTTCACTAAAGTAAGACCTTCTAACTGAGATGCCAACATGCTTTTCCTCAGTTCTCCTCAATGGTATGGGCTATGTAAAACTAAAGGTGTGGTTTGTTTCTATGATGAATTGAATGTAAAATGTCCCTCACCTGGTTTGTGTGTCATAACTCTTGGTCCTCAGCCGGTGGTGCTAGTTTGGAAGGTGGTGACACATTGAGGAGGTAGAGCCCAGCTGGTAGAAAGTGGGTCACTTGGGGGAGATGGAGCAGGCCAGGAGTGTTGAGATTCATAACTCAACTGTGCCTGCTTTCTGATCTGTCTGCTTCCTGTTCTACCCAGACATGAGAACATAGGCTCAGGCTGCTGTGGTCACAGCCCAAGCAGTCCCACTGCCATGCATCCCCTGCTGTGATGGACTGTGCACTCCAACCATGAGCCAAAATAAGCCCCTTCCTCCCTTAAGTTGCATCTTTTCAGGTGTTTGGTCAGAGCAATGAAGAAAGAAACTAATAAATCTTCCCAGGACCGTTTTACTCCAGTCACAGAAGCCCTTACCAAGTCATTTTCAACAACCACAACCACAAAGACATGTAGACCAACAGAAGAAAATCGAAGACCCATACATGACTACATATAACTTTATCCATTTAATATTTGACAAAGATGCCAAAAATATACCCTGGAGAAAAGAAGGCATCTTCAATGAACAGTGCTAGGAAAACTGGGTGTCCATATGACGAAAAATAAATTAGATCCATATCTGACAACAAATGTTAGAGAACATGTCAGAGAAAGGGAACCTTCATTCACTGTTGGTAAACTGCAAATTTGTCCAGCCAGTATGGAAATCAGTGTAGGGAAACTTCAAAGAGTTAAAAATAAATCTACCATGTAAGCTAGCATACCACTCCTTGGCACTTTTCCAAAGTACTCAGCAACCTACTTCACAGGTGGTTAGTCATATTCATTACCGAGCCATTCTCAATAGCTAAGAAATGAAAAAAACATAAATGTCCTTCAACTAATAAATGCACAATGAAAACGTGGTACATATACACTATGGAATATCATACAGCTGCAAAGAAAAATGCAAGTATGAACTTTAAAGGTAAGTGGGTGGAACTATAAAAGATAATACTGAGTAAGGTAACCTATACCCAGAAAGAAAAATGTCGCATGTTCTCTCTTACCTGTGGTTCCTAACTCCAAATCTTCAGATATAAATACACAAATTGGATTTATCCTTAGCAGGGTGGTAGTGGTACACACCTTTAATCCCAGCACTCTGGAGGTAGAGGCAGGTGGATCTCAATGAGTTCAAGTCCAGCTTGGTCTACAGAGTAAGTTCCAGGACAAGCTCCAGAGTTACACAGAGAAAACATGTCTCATGGGAAACAAAACAACAGCAAAAATAAATAAATATTTATCCTTATACTCATAGACAAGGGTAGCTCTCACCCCTCATCACAGAAGCTTCTCTTTAAACAGAAACTATTACAGAAAACCACAACTGATCAACATGCAGAGAACAGTGATCATGTGATATCCAGCCTCAGCACATACATCCACATCACAACTCCTGCATCTAAGGCTTGGGGCACATTTCAGAAGAGGTAGCAGAAAGATGGAAGAACAACTAGAACAGGATGTCCCTCATGAGACCCAATCCCTATGAAACCCAATCTCCTAGGCATGTCAGGGAAACTACAGCCATGGAGTTTCAACAACATGGATGCCTAAACTGAACCTGAACAGGGACAGCACCTAAGAGACAGGCTAACACGGAAGGGGAAATCCCCCAGGCCCTAACCCTAGACCAAGAGCTACAGGCAGCTAATGAATGCCGAGAGCAGGAGAAACAGTCTTCCTCAGAGAAGAGTCCCAGGTGTTCTCCAATACCAATAGTCAGCCCTGAAATTGTGTGTGTGTGTGTGTGTGTGTGTGAGAGAGAGAGAGAGAGAGAGAGAGAGAGAGAGAGAGAGAGAGAGAGAGAGAGAGATTATATCATTTTTATATATAGCAAGCTTTCTTGGACCATCGGACCCCAAATCATGAGAGACATATTATTTGTTATGAATGCTTAACCTTACCTTAGGCTATTTTTTAACTTAAATTAATCCATTTCTATTAATCCATGTGCTGTCCTAAGGCGTGTTTATCTCATCTACGTACTATCCATTCTGCTTTCCTGCTTCCTCTATGTCTGGCTGGCTGCCCCCCCGCTGACTGACACCTGATGGGTTGTCTGACTCCCCTTTTCTCTTTGCCCACCAGCCCCACCTATCCCTCCTCTGCCTAGCTATTGGCTGTTTAGCTTTTTATTAGATCAATCAAGTGCCTTAGGCAAGCAAGGGAAAATAGCAACACATCTTTACATAGTTAAACAATTATTCTGCAACATAAACAAATGCAACATATCTTTACTTAGTTAAGCAAATATTCTATTTCACAAAAATTATATATCATACTTATACATATATACATACATACATTTACACACATACACAACTAGAAACATTTCATGGAATGAAAACAATGTAATTAAATATCTAGGAATATACACACACACACACACTTAAAAAATAAAGTCATGATTTTGAGAGAGGATTTTGAAAGAGGAACAGGAAGAAGGAAAATAAGGTAATCATATTTTGATTTAAAAAGCTAGTATGTGTGTACATACATACATATATGTATCTAGGTGTGGTGCCCCCCTATAAGCCCAGACACAGCCAGATGGGAAGTGGAGAAAGGCAGTTCCCTGGAAATTTGTGCATCCGCTGTCCTGGCCTATGTGGCAAAATCCCTAGGCCAATTAGAGATCTTTATCAAACAAATAGGTAGAAAGTGCCTGAGGATGGATACCCAAGGTAGTCATGATCTCCACATGTACTGTGAGCATGCACATGCACACATGTATTTATACACATGCATGAACACACATCACACACATGAACACATGAAGTTTTAAAGTAAAAGGAAGCAAAATGAAAGGGCAGGGCAAGGATGAAATGTACTTAGTACACTTGACCAGCTGAATTTCATTCTTTATCCTCACTTTCCTATAACTGGATATTACTGCAAAAGCCTATGTGATGAATTCTGCAATAACAATTAATTCAACTGGACACTTTTTTTTTCTTTTCAGTAGAACAGATGGCATTTCTGTGGCTATTGCTCCAGGTGGAGAAGCCTTGGGTATCTGTGACCTATCAGAGGTGTGACTGCATCTGAGAATACAGAAAGAACAACTTTAAATGCCCTAGAAGCCATGTTTGCTTAAGTTCTGTACCAGAGATACAATCCCCATTTTCATTCATCACTAGTAAATGTTAATAGTTTCTGTGTCTAAGCATTGTGTCTGGTGCATGGGATATGTGGGTGACCAAAACAGAGCAAGAGTTCTGTCATTATAGATCTCAGTCTAGCACAGTCTCACAAGGCTGAAGACAAGAAACATTACAGGAGAGGAAAGGAAGAACCAGTCAATAAATGGATTCAGACATTGTTCATGAATTTGAGATAAGACAAAATGAGCTCTTTACCTCGCACTAAAAATAAAAATCAGTAACAGGTCGAATAATGAAGCAGAGAAGACTGTCTGTAGGAGGTGGAAGAGGGAAAGGATTTCTTAAACAGGATGCAGCCCTAAATCTGTATTGCTATTTTTACCACAGAATAATTAAAAGCTTCTGCAAACACAACCATAATCAAGTTGCAAATTGGGGGAAGGCACATGCTCAGTAAAGAATCTGTATTCAGGAGACAGAGGGCATTCTCATAGACTAATGAGAAAGAAAAGCTGAATTTTTTTAAAAGGGAGAGCAAAGAATATAAAAAGCAAGAGGAAATCTCGGTAACCAACAATGTTATCAGAAGGAGTTTACCCCAAAGCTAGGGGATTGCATTAGCAAAATGTAAATTAAAAAAGCAGCAAGGTATAACTTTATATCTGTTGAACTGCAGGCATTTTGAAGTGAAACAATCTCAAAGGTTGATAATAATGTGGAATAATTATATGTGCACACTTTCTAGAAGGGAAATTTGTTACCAGAATATGATAAAGAGAGTGGGTAATACTTGACGTAGTCAACTTTAAAATGTACTTATACGTTTTAGACCTCTGCAGACACTTGCTCACAAGCCCCAGGAAACTTACATAAAGATATTCTTAGCACTATTGCTTATGGGAGCAAAGGTTTGGAAATAAATAAAGGCTCATTAATCAATGACTTGGTGTGGCATATTCAACAATAGCAATTAATAAATTGGACCCATATTAATATAGAAGCTCCTAGAACCTTACAATTGAGCAAAACGAAAAGTTATACATAGTATAGTAACATACAGTTTCAGAGTCTACATAAATATAGTAAACATACAAGAATAAATTTATACTGAAATTATTTTTAAGTCATTATAATGAAAGATATTAATTTATAATGGTGATTATTTCTGTATTTGAGGCAAATGAATAGAATTAAGAAAGAAATGCAGCTATCAAAACACAAAATAAATTCCACTCTAAGATCTGGTTGGCTTTCATTTGCAATTGTAAAATGGAAGAACAACTCATTTTACAAAATAGAATGGCACTTGGCTCATGACTCTCAGTCAGCCCAGTCCCCTCCCCCCACCCCCCCCCCACACACACACCGGTCTATGCGTAAGGGCCCACTAGGCCTCCACTACCTGTTCTACACTTCCTGGTCTAGCTAACTCCTAGTGCCTTTCAGGAAGGAATCCCCAACTACAAACCCCCGGCCTGCACTTCCACGGTTTTGTAGCTCCTAGCACTGACAGTTCAGTAATCCCCAGACCACCAGCCTCAAGCCCACACTCCCACTCAACCAACTAACTCCGAGTGTGAAAATCTAGACACAAAACCGGAGTCAATATGGTAAGCCAAGAAACGTCTCACTTACAAATGACTAATCCGATAGTAACAGACCCCATTTCTCAAAGAACTTTCCAACAAAGAATTTTTTTTAAAATGCTAATAACTGTATTCAAACAACTCAAAAAGACAAAAAGATGAATGAATACTAGATGAGAAAATAAAATTTAATAAAGAGAATTATTGGAGAAAAAGCCTGAGATGATGCTGAAAATTAAAACTCAACTAGTCAAATAAAACCAGTAAAATATTTTATCAATAGAACGGCTTGTGTGGAAAACAGAGTTTCAGAGCTAGAAGACACCACTAAAGCTTTAGGATATAATGTAAAGGCCTAAACTTCAGACTATGGTTGTAGGAGAAATGTCATACCAAAGGCATACAATATATTTTAGGTAAAATTGTAGAAGAAAATTTTCTAGAGCCTCAGGAAATAGATGCCCATGTAGGTGTAAGAGACACACAGAATCCCAAATAGACAGGTGAGAAAAGAAACTCTTCATGATATATTATAGTAAAAACATTAAGAGCTCAGGAAAGCTATTAAAAGCTGCAGGAAAGGAAGGTCAAGGTAACTCACAAAGTCAAGATCATCAGAATAATATCTGATTATCTGACAGAAAATTTGCAACCCAGAATGGGCTGGAAAGATATGTCCCAAGGTCTGAAAGATCATCTGTATCAGACTAAACTATTATACCCAGAAAAAAAATCTACTAAAACTAAAGGATAAGTTAAAAAATTCCATGTTAAAAACAGAATGAAGGAAGTTGTGACCACTAAATCAGCTTTACAGGAAATACTGGAAGGAAGGCCACAGTCAACTGGATAAAAACATCCAAGATGACACAGAGAACAAATAAACAATACCAGGACAGTCAATCAAAAGAAGTCAAAGATATACCATGATATCAACATGGCATCAATTAGCACATATATATATTATAATAACTATCAACAGTTTTAATTACATAATAAAAAGAGGAAGGTTAAACAGGGTGGGAAGACGGGACAGCAGGGTAGAGGAATGACGATGGAGGGAGGGAAATAATTAATTCTAAAGACATTTGAAAATGCCGTATAGAGCTGGGCAGTGGTGGGGCACACCTTTAATCCCAGCCCTTGGGAGGCAGTGGCAGGAGGATCTCTGTGAGTTCGAGGCTAGCCTGGTCTACAAGAGCTAGCTTCAGGACAGGCTCAAAAGCTACAGAAAAACCCATCTTAAAAAAGAAAAAGAACAAAAAGAAAGAAAGAGAGAAAAAAAGAAAGAAAGAAAGAAAGAGAGAAAAGAAAATATCTCTGAAAACCCATTGCTAAAGAAGCAACCTGACAAACATTCATGAACACACATATTCCTCTATATTCGATAGGCTATTAAACAAAAACCCCCAGCCACAGGTATGGGTTCCCTGTTTTTGACTTGTTAGTCAGTGGGTCCACAGATTCCAACAAACAATACAGGCTTTTACCATTACTCTTGGTTACCCTCCAAAACTTAATCATACTACTCTATTGCTGAAGACACCACATACCTGAGTCATGGAACACCCACCTGAAAGCTTCATCCCTAGTGGCTAGCTGTCATGATGTTAGAAGGTGTCATGCATGCTTTTGAGGGACAAAAACTAACCAGCAAGGTGCACCCACTGGTGCAATGATATCACAGAGGTCACAGGAGTGACCAAATAGTTTCTGGATTTAAGGACTGTCCTACAAGAGAGGTGTTGGACCAAACACCTCTGTCTGGCCAGGTCATGTGCCCTAGGAGAGAACCTAATATCAATAATTTAATTATTAAGTGGAACGAGTGTTAAAATGACTCCTAATGATTTGTCGTCATATCCATAGATTAACACATCTCTCAATTCTCAACAGGGCAGCTGCTTTTACAGAAGCTGACAATCTTCACAGAGACCCACAACAGGTCATACTGCAGAGAACAGGACACAGCGGAGTTGTCAGCTAAAAATGGGATATCGATATCATACCCTTCCCTCCCCTAGGTTCATGTACCACTGTGGAAGCAAGGGCAGAATGATTCTAAAAGTCTGAGATAACGGACTTCTGCAATAAGAGTATTTGTTTGCCATGACAGCCCTGTTGCACACATAAACTCACAGAATCTAGGACGCCATGCAGAAGACCTGCTCCAGATCAGACTAGCCAAGCTTTCAGCATCGGTTGGTGGGGGGCTGTCCACATCTAGCTCAGAAGCTAGAGCAATCAGGGGCTTCTGGGAAAGGAGCCTCAGGGTTTCTCAGGTAGGCAACCCTGAGAGGCTACCCATGCTCCATCAGATGACACTACACCCATGCACACAGAGTCAGCACAAAGTGGACACTGTTAGTTTAAAGAAGAAAATAATAAAAGGAGCACATGGAGATGGAGGGGAGAATCATGGGAAGACTAGAGGAGTGACAGAAGAGGGAAAGGGGTGAATTTGACCAAAATGCAGTACCAGCTTGTATGAAATCCTCGAACAATTATATATGAATATAAAAATATTATGTGTGTATATAACATAACATTAACATATAACATTATATATAATTTTACATGTATATATACATATATATATGTGTATATATATGTATATATATATATGACATAGTGTGTATGTTCCAAAGAGCTGAGTCAAGGAAGCTGGCATAAACAGAAAGAGCAGAAAGAGACTGAAGAAAGCAAAAACAGAAACAAAACAACAGGTGGCTAGTGTCAAGGTTATTTTCCCTATAGCATTAAAACAGAGTGGACTTAGCTTAGCTGTAATCTGCCTTTTCTTGAAAGCTGGACCATTTCAAACTTAAATTTGATTACATGTGATTTATTTAGCACAAGCAACTCCATTCTGATTCAATCTTGCCTGCTGGAACCTCTTCTAACATGCTAGTATGAAATCATCCCCCTGTGAGTATTTGACTCCTTTGGGTAGGCAATGTACACCACATTCAAGCCTCAACATAAAGTGTGGACTTCTGGTGATAATGATGCATCATTATTGGTTCATTGAATCCTAACAATTTACCATCCTGTGTAGCATGTTGATGGGGGAGGAGTGTGTGTGAATAGGGCAAAAGAGAATTCACTGTGCTTTCTGTTCAGTTATTGGTGTAGGAGGGATCTTCTGTATTTTGTGTTGCTTTCATTGGTTAATAAAGACACTGCCTTGGCCTTTTGATAGGGCAGGACTTAGACAGGCGGGGAAAAGAGAACAGTATGGTGGGAAGAAGACCGAGTCAGGGAGAGCTGCCATGAAGCCGCCAGGATCAGACATGCTGAATGATTCCTGGTAAGACAACTACCTCGTGGTGACACACAGACTATTAGAAGTGGGTTGAAATAAGATGTGAGAATTAGCTAATAGAGGCTAGAATTAATGGCCAGGCAGTGTGTTAAATGAATACAGTTTGTGTGTAATTATTCCGGGTATATATAAGCTAGCCAGGGCCAAAAGCAGGCCTGCACCGGGAGCCTGCGGGACACAGCCACCCCTCTTACTACAAGTTATACTATGAACCTAAAATTGTTCCAAGAAAATAAAAGTATCTACATCTATTCCTACTCCTACACACACACATGAACAAACACACACAAACACACACACATACACATACACACACACAAACCTGACTACTTAGTAGGCTGAGGGAGAATTGCAATCTTAAGGCCTGCCGGGACTAGAAAGAATATTAAAGGCCAGCCTGGTCAACTTAACAAGACATGGTCTCAAAATATAAAGTTAACTAAGGATATAGAGCAGAGGAGTGGCTTTGCACCCTGGAGGCTCTGGGATTAGTCCACGGTACTGAAAAACTTAATTAATTAAAATTCAATTAAACTGTTAAATAGATAAAGCACACATTGGTCTTACAGTTTAGCTCATGGTAATCGGATGCAGAAGGTCCTGGATTTGAGCCTCAGCATGAAAGATGAAAAAAAGGAAGAGGAGGAGAAAGGGAGGAGGCAGGAGGAAGAAGGGTTGAGGGCAGAGTGACAATAATGTCAGCCAATAATAGCAAAGATTAGCAGTTAAGAAGATGCAATAAAATTCATATTCTGTTATTGGCATAAGTAGAAATAAAAGCTTCACTAGGCTAGCTTCACAGCCAATTTTGGCTGACAGAAGACATAACCAGCAAACTTTAAGGTGTGTCAGGTGAGGGGTGGCTTTGAACCAATGACAAAATACTTGTTTGGCATGCACAAAGCTAGGTTCAATGCTAAGCAAAGGAAAAGGAAAAGGGGTATGTTGGTTAGATTATAAGAATAGCTAGTCTGAGGAACAGGAAAATTAAGAAATATTTAATAGAACTTCATATACCTTTGGAAGGCCATCACACAAACCAGCATATGCCCAGTGAGTAATAAAGACAAAAGACAGAGGGGACAGAAAGAATATGGAAAGAAATAATGGCTAGAAACTCCCAAATTTTTATGAGAACATCATTGTATAACCCAAAGGGCTCAAAAAAAGTTTCAAGTAGAATGAACTCAAGGATGTCGACACCTCAATATAGACTAGTTAAACTCTTAAAGACAAAGATGGAGGAAAAACCTGAAACACAACAAGACAAACATGGCTCATGATACACCAGGGATACTCGATGAGATCAGCAGCAGATTTCTCATCAGAAACCTGGAGACCTCGAGATACTGGGCTGACATAATCAACATACTGCAAGAAAGCAGAGATATGACAGGACAGTGTTTGTTTTTATTTTTTAGATACTCTCATGCTGTTTCCCTAGGAGTCCTCTAACTTGCTATGTAGTTTACGCTAGTCCTGAACTCTTGATCTTTCTGCTTTAGCCTCCCAGGTGCTAGGAGTCTAGGCATAATATATCTGGGAAACCTTGAGGAAATAGTGAAGGACTATTTTTTTTAACTAGATGAAAAAGTACAGGAGAGAAATTTGAATACATGCAAAGAAAAACAAAGAATCCTGGCAAGGATGATTACACAGGCAAATTTCAGACAGTAAAAAATAATTTTTATAACTTTTCTCTTGCCCTTTCTGATTCATATGACTACTGTACAAAGCAAAGACTGTAAAACTAGGTTCATGGAATTACATTGTGTAAAGATATATTTTGTTGTAAAATAATCATGTAAAGAAGTGTGTAAATAATGGACTTGCAGTTGTACAAAAACCATATACCATTAAAACTAGTTTGGCATTAATGAAAACCAGGAGCAGCTGTGTCTCATTGTTATCAAAAGTCCTAACTTCTTAAAACATTTTAAATACTTTATTTTAAAGGCCTTGGAAAGATTTGAAGAATACCTATCTAACTGAAATATATCACTATATATCTAGAAAAATCTAACTAACATGACTACAAGCTTGACTATTATAGATGATTATCTATTAACCTATATTTCTTAATTATACATTACATTTTTAAATGAGCTGGACAAACACAATACCTTAATCAAGATCAGAAATACATACATACAATATAACAAAACTGACCTTAAATTTGTATCAATAAACCAAGATCTATACTAATGCAAATTCTATATCCCCCTTTAAATATAAACAAACATTTATAAACAATATCTGGCTATTTGGGCATAGTTCCTCCAAACTGCTTTCTGCTTTTTGTTGGGCAAAGTAATTTGGGAGGTGTCTCAGAGAATAAGGAGGTGAGCAGCAGAGGAAGACACCCAGGGTTCACCACTAACCTCCACCTCCACAAGCACATATACACCAGAGTGTACACACATGCATCCAAAACATGACTATACACATCACAGATATATATAGATCGGTAGACAGACAGACAGACAGACAGATAGATATCACACATACACACAAAAATAGACACACAACACATGACCCAACTGTGCAAAACATTTTATATTAAAAGGTGCACAAATCATGAAAAGGGTGATAAATAGTACCATCCAAACCCAGAAGTCAAAAGAAAGCTAGTATGACTTTTGTAATGTCAAACAAAATGTTTTAAGACAGATTTTTTTATATTTATTTATTATGTATACAATATTCTGTCTGTGTATATGTCTGCAGGCCAGAAGAGGGCACCAGACCTCATTACAGATGGTTGTGAGCCACCATGTGGTTGCTGGGAATTGAACTCAGGACCTTTGGAAGAGCAGGCAATGCTCTTAACCACTGAGCCATCTCTCCAGCCCCAAGACAGATGTTTTTAAAATAGGAATAGACATTATATAATGATAAAATGATTGATACATTAGTAAGCCAAATTATAAAGACATTTCTACCTTACTACATAAACACAAAATATATGGAGGAAAACTGTCAGAATTAAAGGAAGACATTGAAAATTAATATCTGGAGACTTCCATGACACACTTTCAATAATGGATAGAACAACCAGACAGAGCAATTCCATGGTAAAATGCTTAGTACTAACAGACATCTACAGCACATAGCCCCCTATAGCAGAGCACAGATCTATGTCAAGAACACACAGATAACTTTGTCCTAAATACACTATATTCCTGAGCACATAAAAAATTCCAAATAAATGTAAAATGGTTGATATTAACAACATGTATTATTTGGACAAAATGGGAAGAATTAATAATCTGAGAAATTTAGTGAACTTACCAACATGTGAAAACTAAAAGGCATACTTATAAATAACCAAAGAGTCTCAGAAAAAAAAAATCACGAAAGAAGAAAAATATTTTGAGATAAATGAAAACAAAAACACAAAATATAGCACACCATAGCTTGTGGGACACAACTGAAATTTGGCTTTAAAATATATTGATAATTGAAAATGACTATATTGCAAAAGAATAAGTACTCTAATACAATGAGTATGAGATATTTAATTCATGAGATTTTTCTGAGCTTTTGCTCTTTCCCCCTTGAGTTTTCTACCACCCACACCTCAAGGGAACCAGGCAACCATATTCATTACTTGAGGTTTATCCAATCACTTTATCATCAGAGCAGTCCTGAACTATGATTACTGTTATCTCTACTTTCTAGTAAGGAACTTAAAGCACACAGAAATAACTTATTCTAGACCAAGGAGGATCACAGGAAGGTACAGAATGGTGGAGGAAGTTTGTCATCTGGAGACAGGATAAATTCAAAGAAAGGATTCAAACCACTCTTGGCTTCTGAGTTTCAGTTTCTTTCCAGTATTGTGTGTGTATGTGTGTTTGTGTGTTTGCGTATATGTGTTTGTGTGTGTGTGTATCTATGTGTCTATGTGTCTGTGTGTGTCTGTATCTGTGTCTATGTCTGTGTGTAGCTGTGCACACATGAGTGCAGATGCCCACGGAGACCAGAAGAGGGTGTCAGTGCCCCAGGAGCTGCAGTTATAGGCAGTTGTGAACTATCCAGTGTGGGTGCTGGGACCAAATTCTTGTCCCCTCAAGATCAGTGTGTGCTCTTGTTCTTAATCACTAGCTATCTTCCCCTCCCCCCAGTCCCAAAATGTTTAAGTTCCTAAGATGTACAAAGATGCAGAAAACTGTGTCCAAAGTCTATATAGTTTCTAGGTAGCCTACGAGCTAAAAAAGGTTTTTTAAAGCTCAAGAAATAATCCATGGAAAAATATTTTGGGACCCATAAAAACCACATGAAATCCATGTGGTAGATTCTATGTATTTTATCAGTAGAAAGTGGAATTTCTTCTTTCTCACACTACATAGCTAATTTTTTTTGTTCTAGGTTAAGACTGAAAATTCCTGAACAAGAACTACATTCATCTATAACTATCAAACACTAAATGGCTTTTTCCCCACTTTGAGACAGAGTCTTATAGCCCAGGCTGGACTCAAACTCACAATGCAGCTGTTAATGACCCTGAACTTCCAATCCTTCTTCTAACTCTCAAGTGATGGAATTACAATCATGCGCCACCACGTTGAGTTTTATGCCATGCTAAGAATGAACTCAGGGTTTCATGCATGCCAGGCAAGTACTATATCAGTTGAGTTTGTCTCTGCCCCTAAATGACTTTTGAAATTAGTTTCATTAAAAATTCAATAGTTTCTGACAAAAAAAATTTCTTTTGGGTTTCTAAATCTGGCTATGGCAATGCAGATGGTATTGGACCTATTCTCCTACTCAACGCAATTGTTGAGGTTGGACACCATTGAAAATTGTTTTGAGGCACTGCAGAGAGTCAATGGCAGGATATCCAGGGCCTGTGTGACAGCAAAGAAAGTCTACAAACATCATAGCTTTTTAGTCCCACCTAAGAACATTTCCTATGCTGCAGAGATGAGGGATAAACAAAGCCTTCCAAGAGAAACAGTGGTCCTAGAAGACTGACAAGGCAGAGATCCAAGTCTTGGCAGCCAGAAGACTGAAGTATAAGGGCAAAATCTCAAAGAGCAGGGGCCATAACAGGAAGAGCCTGAGATCTGTAAACAGATCTTTCTTCTAAGATGACAGCTAACCATGCACAGGACTGCACCACAAAAAGCACAGCTGGAAACAGCAGCTGGGAAGCTTAAAAAAAAAACTGAGCGCCAAGAACATGAAGTTCAATAAGCTAGTCAAGTTAGAGGGGCTGGAATCTCTTTATATCCAGAGTCATGCTGGAGAATGAAGATTATATCAAAGGACCCAGCAAAAAGAATGTGAGACCTAAGGGCTGGTGAGACAGCTCAGCCAGTAAAGTACTTGATACACAAGCAGGAGTTACATGGATTCAACTTCCAGCACCCAAGTCAAAAAGCCAGAAAATGTGGCACAGGCCTGTAATCCAGGCCCTGGGGAGGTAGAGACAGACAGATCCCTGGGACTTGACAGCTAGCAGCCTTGTCTACGTAGGAAGCTCCAGATTCAGTGAGAGTCTGTATCTAAAAAAAGGGGAGCTGCTACTCGTGTTGTACTCTGGTCTGCACACACAAATGCACACACAAATGCACACACACACACACACACACAATTAAAATTTTAAGAAATCCTAACTATACAAACCCACATACAGATTATAATTTCAATAATTTAATTTTTTAAAAACTAACTCTATAAACCCAGTTACAGACTGTGATTTATTACCTGTTTTAATATTCATAAGTATTGATTTATTTGAATGAAACCTCCTTTCAGAGATACTGTTTAAAAAGGTGAGTCTCAGAAGGTGCTGTCATTGTTAAAAATGGTTTCTTCTTTAGACTACAGCATGAGATGAGTCACTCTTATTCAAAGTCAAACAAAAAAAGTGGCTTGGACACCAGTGAAGAATGTTTTCCATTTATTTGCCTTAAACAGATGTTGATTAAACATAGTTCAGTTCAACAAATATTTATGGAATGTGCACTTTATTTATGGAACTCTGCAAGGTAATGGAGGGTTTCCCACATCTTCAATGATTCTTATCAAAGCAAATATTCAACAACCCAAAAGAAAGCTTGTAAGGAAATATTTATTTCTCAAGATTGCAGAAAGGAGGGGAGACACCCAAAGCAAAGATCAGATATCTACCAGCATCCGTGATGAGGCTGAAGAATGGAAAAAGGAAACGCTGCACTTCTCAGGCTCTGTCTGTCTTGCTAGTGATGTGAACTCCTTAGAATTGCTCCGACAAATGACCCAAGACGGAAGACATTCTCAAGGTGATTCATGAATTTACATTCTTGCTTTTTTTTATGACTCTCTTCCTGTGTCAAGAAAGAGTAAATGAATTCTCCAGGCTCTTCCTTTGTGATAGATTTCTGTCATTGTGTGGCTAAAGATCTGACATATATAATTTAAGGGAATACAAGATTTATCCAGGCTCATAGAGTCACAGGTTTCAGTTCTTGGTTAGTCGGCCCTATGCTCAGATGGGAACTTCAGGGTAGCAGGAGCATATGATATACAAAAGTCTTCACTGTGTGATGGCCAAGAATCGGAGAGAAAGGGAATCAGGAAGAAGTCCGGGACACCATTCCCCAATGACCAACCCCTTCCAACTAGGGCCACCTCCTACTAATCCCATCACATTCTAGGTCCACCAAAGAGTTAATGAATTCCTCAGGCCATTCACAGTCACATTGCCTCTGAGGACACCTTCACAGACACACCCAGTGGTGTGTTTCATTAAACATGTGGGAATTTCTTTTTAAAAATCATGTTCATAAGTCTACATCTGTTTGGAGGTATGTAGATGCCCAAAAAGGCCACATTCCCAAAAACCGTAGCTACAGGCCATTGTGAGCCCCCCAACATGGATGTTGGGAATCAAATTGAGATCCTCTACAACACCAGCAAACACCCTTAACCACTGAGCCATTTCTTCAGTTCCTACCTGAGCATGTCTTAATTCAATTAAATTGGCAATCACTATTAATTATCATAATGTGCATGTCTAAGTCACCTTTTTCTTGGAACTTAAGACAAACAAACCCCTTAAAATATATTTAAGTGTGGAATATATACACATTAGAATACTACTCAGCAGAAAAAAAAACAATGACATCTTGAATTTTGCATGCAAATGGATGGAAATAGAAAACTCTATCCTTAGTGAGATATCCCAAACCCAAAA
>JAQHUG010000078.1:5664667-5678956 GCA_028555095.1 Dicrostonyx torquatus
ATGTGGGAAATCTAACTCAACCCAGACCTCCAGATGGCACTTCTCGGGTCATTCTTGCCTATTTCCTAGCTACATCGCTCACATTGAAGTTTCTTCTTTTGTGGATCTGCTTGTGGTCAGTGAGTCACAGGAACCCTACCAACAAGAAAACTATACTCTCTAATTGATGACAGCTTAGAAAGCTGAAGTCACCTTATTGTACAAAGTATTACCCAGGGGTTTCAGGATAATCTAAAAGACATTCCTATGGAAAGCACAAGGTGCTATTATTATTTATTGATCAGTTTTGGCTACATCTGATTCTTGTCTATAACACACATTATGAATTAAGGTTCATAAAATAATATCACTTATAATCTAGATCTATCTTAAAAGTATTCATATTAAAAAAAAAAAACCCTGGATATTCTGGATGGAGAAACCAAGGCCCCAAGTATTAAGTGTGAATTGGAGAGTTGGCTCTACAGTTAAGACCACTGTTTGTCCTTCCAAGGAAACCTGGGGTTCAACTCCCAAAACCCCCATGGCAGCTCACCACTTCTGTACCTTCAATGCCAAAGAATCCAATGTCCTCTTTTAACCTCTACAGGCACCAGGCATGTAGGTTGTACAATACATGAGGGTAAAACACCCGTATTCATAAAATGACAAAATTTAGAAATCTAAAAATAGATTAATCAAATTAAATACATGTATTAAAAATCTTACCTAGATCCCATTTAAGTGCAATGAGGTGCAGAAATCTGGGATCACACAGGCCAAATGGATCTACTTAGAAACTAATAGCTACACTGGATTTCAATTGCATAGACCCCAGTCTGCTGGGCTATTGCACAGTCTCCAACACCTCATTTCACTCTGTCTTGATATTTTATTTTAGTATGTGTTTCTAGGTATGTATACAACACTAGAAAGTTATAGTGAGTGCAGATTAGCTCTTAAAATGGAGATTCTTAAGCAAAATAGACACAAAGGAACACACACACACACACACACACACACACACGACTAGCCATAATAACCATACGTCCCAAAACCAAGTCATTAGGAAGAAAAATCAAGCCTAGCCTGGGCACATGCTTGAGATCCTGGCCATTCAGAAAGCCAAAGCTGGAGGACTGCATGTGTGAGCAGTCAGTCTGAACAATATAAGTTCAAAGCTACTCGGACCAACTCCACAAACCCTTGTCTCAAAAACAAAACCAAAGAAATCTCTGAGCTGTAATTGGTGGGCAGAGTGCTTGCCTAGCATATGCAAGTCCCTGGGCTCAGTCCCTAGGGCTTGGGAGGAGGCTGCCCGAATTTCCACATTATGAAATGTGGGATGTTATTCACTGGTCTTTACTTTGCCAGATTGGTTCTAAAACTGATATCCAATACAACACAGTGACCTGAAGTGAAATTCAGTTTCAGAAAAACAGCATCAGTAGCAACAAGCACAAAGGAGTTTTGGAGATTTTTTTCTTGTTTGTTTTTTGTTTTTTAAATTCTGTCTTCCACTCCCATGATTTCTAGAGTGCGTATAAGTAAGAGGTGATGAAATCAAACCATTCTCTTTATACAGCAGAACTTTATCCTCTGGCGAATTTTCAGGTCCCAAAACAACCCAGATAACAAACTAAGATGATAGGAGCAGATAGATTGCAAAATCATCACCTGACAGGCTGGGGAGCCTCAGGTGTCACCAGTGTCCTAAGATGCATGGGACCTTGAGACGTATTTTAATCTGTTAGCACTATACTCTTCCTAATAAATTGTGTAAATAAAACCTTTGGCGCTGGTTTGTTTTTGTTCACTTTGAAAACACTGGCTCTTGGTGTCAATAAGACCCCTGCTCCTCCTCTCAGAAAGGCAGACTCTGCAAAAGGTATCCATTCACAAAGTACATGGCCTCAGTCACAGGAGAGGGACTGTCCATTGAAATTTATGTGGCACCTCTAAAAAGCCATGGTTTTTAAGACTCGTGCGTCTGGTCTGCACAGTCTTCAGTTCTTCACCTACTGAACTGCTCCTCTGCCCACAGAGCTGTGATGCCCTGGAATAGGACACACGTACTAACCTGAGTGCAACCCGATAAGTCCAGGAAGTACAGTGTCTATTTTGCTTCAGACTGGAATATGTGCCTCTGCTTGCTACATGAGAAGATGCCATACAAAGGCAACCTATTTTATTCACTGAATGCAATCCAAGCCCTGGTCCTGTGGGCTGGAGTAAATGCCATAGGTGAGGAAGGCCAGGGTTGCTGCAGGAAGAAAAGATACAGCTCCTGAGTGTTAGGAAACAAAGCGATCCGGATGCGTGCGAGGCGTCAAATGGACACAGCTGACTCTCCTGAAGGACATGATTCACAAATAGGCAAGAAAATTCCTGCTTCATGAAGTCAGAGGCTGGGGAGCAGGAAGGGGCTTTGACTCAGCATGGAGCTTATAGCAGAGCAGGCATGGTGGTGGAGAGAAAAGGAAAGCCCAGCCTCACCTGCTTCCAAGCCACCCGGGCCTTCGTGTCGGCTCTTACACGCATGCTGGATATTGTCTGTAGCCTCCTTCATAGCATTTTGGTAAGTAAATAATTGCTTTCTGCTAAGTTTCCTAGTTAGTGTAGAATCCCTTAACTTGGTAAGAATAGCGGAACACATATAAATCCTCTCATTATTAACCAAAATGGCTTACTGTGGTACATACACCCTAAATGTTCATGGAATGAAGCGGCAATTAGTAGACATCTGTTGGAGGCTTAAGTGGAAAAGTTGCTCACCAGAGTCCCGGTCTCCACAGCCATTGGACCTTGAGGAAGATTCATTCCTGTTGTTATCCAAATAAATAAATTCTGAAATGAGCCTAAGTAGAAACTGCTTCCAAAGACATCATCAACCCTAAACAGGAGTTCTGTCTGCCTCCCTTACCACTCACAGAGACATCTGAACTTTCCTCCCATGGTAGCGTTATCAGTTATCCCAATTATCAGACCCAGCTCCAGCCCAACCCCGTAGAAATGTTCTTCAGAACCTAGGAGTCTTTGAGGCAGAAAGCTAAGGACTCCAGCCTACGGGACAGCATGAGGTCCCTTTGCCACCTGGTCTCTACCAAGCTGATACCTTTTCTTCTGATTTAGGAAGGGCATGGGTGTTATGTGACAGTATTTTTGGGGAGATATGAATGTCTGCTCACCTCAGATAGGGAACCAACAAGGGACCAAAGAAACAATCCCACCAAAGTTCACCGTGGGGCCAGTGAGTTTCCTGGAGTTGATTACAGGAGTGTGGGTGAGGGATAGCTTACAGAAACATGGATGATTCAAAGTCAGCCATGTCCCCAAAAGCCCACCGCAGAATGAGTGAGAACTCACAGAGCTGGGACTCTGGAGCTCTCTGCAGGGTTTGTGGGTAATTGACAGGTCAGAGAGTCTCCTCTCTTCCAGCAAGGGAGGGACAGTCTTGTAAATCTGTAAGGGACTGCCTGACAGTTTTTACTTCCTGAGTATGAATGAGCTTCCTTTTACGACTTCCTGAATTCTCCCGGATGGACTGTTTCAGTTCAGAGGACATCACTGCCCGATAATAGACAGAAAGTCTTGGCTTGCATTGCTTCTTTATGAGGCCACCCTCAGCTATGAAAAGCTCACTGTTTCTGCTGTAGAAATGAAGGATGCCATGTCTGATCTTTAGCATGTGAATGCCAAGAAGCAAGACCCAGCATACACGAGGTTCACAGCATCGATCATGATCATGCCCTACAGCAAACATATATTGGGGGTGGGGTGGGCATGGCGAAGACACTGGTTATCCTGGCACATAGTCCCTTTATTGTTCTGACTTATTCCCAAGCACAGACATTAGCTTGGACCTGACCTTTTGGTTATAGCACTAATTACTCATATACATATGAATGAATTTCTAAAATACTTTTCTTCGGGGATTTTTTTTTCTTCTTTCTTTGATTTACAACTGACAAGCAGGAGGGAAGAACTGGAGGGGAAACACTTAAAGCTTTGTATCTGCTATTTAAGCAGGAACAACTGTCAGAGAATTTCTACAGTGATCCATAGAATAAAGGAGTGCTGTGTGCATAGGGAACCATGCGCTGCACAGCGCACAGCAAGCCTTTCTGTGGTTCAGGGGAAGAGGGATGAGCAGAAAGCGAAAGAAAACTGTTCAGACTCAAGGCTCCTAACTCATAGCTCAGAAGGAAATCAAAGCCGGGCGTTGGTGGCGCACGCCTTTAATCCCAGCACTCGGGAGGCAGAGGCAGGCGGATCTTTGTGAGTTTGAGACCAGCCTGGTCTATAAGAGCTAGTTCCAGTGCAGGCTCCAAAGCTACAGAGAAACCCTGTCTTGAAAAACCAAAAAAAAAAAAAAAAAAAACCATAAGGAAATCAAAAGCCCGTGGAGTGAAGGAGAAGAATCTAGACAGTTCAGACTTCCTCTGGTAAACAGAAAGCGTAGTGCTCTTCTCCTTGCATGCGGAAACAGAAAGCCGCCCCTTCAGCATGGCGCTGCATGTGTCAGGAATGAGAGTTCAATGAGAGAACTGCAGGTGGTTATGGGAACAGCCATAGAGACTTAGGAAGAACCACCAAAAATCCCCTTATTTACTGCTGGTGAGAAAGTAAACTAGTGCAGTCATGGTGGAAATCAGCGTCGGGGTTCCTCAGAAAACTGGAAACAGAACTTCCCTAAGACACAGTTATACCATTGTCAGGCACCTGAAGTTAACATACAGAAATATTTGCATAATAATGGAGATAGCTGCTCTAGTCACAATAACTAGGAAATAGAATCAGCCTAAATGTCAATCTTCAAAAGAATGAATAAAGAAATGGTACATGCACACAGGGGAATTTTTGTGGAAGTTTGAATAAAAATGCCCCCCATAGGCTCATCTATTTGAATTACTAGTCATCATGGAGTGGCATTACTTGAGAAAGATTAGGAGATGTGGCCTTGTTGGAGTAGGTGTGGCCTTGTTGGAGGAAGTGTGTCACTGTGGGAGTGGGTTTTGAGGTCTCCTATGCTCAAGTTATTTCCAGCGAGACAGACCACTTCCTGTTGCCTGCAAGAAGTAGGACTCTCAGCTCCTTCTCCAGCACTGTGTCTGCCTGCACATAGCCACCATGTCTGTCTGTACGCCGCCACCATGTCTGTCTGTACGCCACCACCATGCTCCGCCATGATGACAAAGGACTGAACCTCTGAAATTGTAAACGACCCACCCACACTAAATGTTTTCCTTTATAAGAGTTGCCAAGGTAATGGTGTCTTTCCACGATAATAGAAACCCTAATGGTTATAGTGTCTCATTACAGCTATAGAACACTGACTAAGACAGATTTCAAGAAAGTGAAAAGAAAAATAAAACCAAGACATTTTCAGAAAAAAAAATGGCTGGAAGTCATTATGTGAAATGGAATCAAACTAGACTCAGAAAGACAACCTCAGCATGTATTCTGTCATATGTGAACCTGAATTAAAGGTGTGAATTAAAGGGGGGAATGTTTGGAGGGTCATTAATCTGGAAGAGAAATCATGAGAGGAGGTAGAGATCTTAAGGAAGGTGGGAAACAAAGGACAATTGACCACATGCAATGGGGGAAACAGAAAACAAGGGCTAACTGGGGAAAAGGAAGAGAACCAGCTGGAGAGGAACAAGGACAGAAGAAAGTGATGGTGGGGACAAATGACACATGTATGAAGATGAAAGCTGACATCCTTTACTTTGTTTGTGAACCTAAAAGCTCATTTAAAAAAAATTCTTACCGCCTCCATGCTTGGCAACAAGGAAGCAAGATTGCCACAGGTCGGGGTGGGCAGGAAGAGGAGTAATGTCAGGGCTGGAGAGATGCATATTTCAGACCTTTAGCATCTGAATTCAAAGACTACTGGACTAGCCACAGTCCTCAGTAGGTGACAGATTGAGATACTGAGGCTGGGGCCATTGTCAAGGCTCACCTTTTCTCATGACCTGAGGTCAATACTCACAACCCATGTGTAAAAAGAACACCAACTGTATAAGTTGTCCTCTGATGTCCCCATGAGTGCTGTGACATGCACCCATCCCCACCCCATACATAAAACAAAAATGGAAGGGGTAAAAATGTAATTTAAAAATTTAAGGTTGAGGAAACTTATCATCAAGGAACATCACTATAGGTGCCACAGTGACAGAAACTGGTGTCTCAGGCTCAAGAAAGCTAAGGAGACACAACTAGAAATCAACAAAACCATATATTACATTTAGTATGCTAAAATATTATTTATGCTCCCTTGATAAAGAGCAGCAGGAAGGACAGAAGGAGACATTAAAAGATCAAACATCTAAGACATAGATTGGCAATGCACATAAAAGTAACTGAGATAGAAACTGAGCAGGGATTGCAATAATACTTGATTGTAGTTGAAAGGTCACTGAGTCGACTAAAAATGCCAGAATGATAGGATAGCTGCCTGCTCAGGGAACATGGAAGGACAGCACTGGTTTTAGAATTAAAACAAGGACTCAATTTTTAGAATAAACACATCAATAATTATGTATAAAGTTGGAAATCCTGTAACAGGTAGAGTGTTTCAAATCCTACCATGTGCTAGTTAGCACCGCCGTAATTAAGGGTGAAGGGCATCAGTCCAGTTAATCTTAGTCCTAGGATACCAGCTTCATGCACAGGACAGTGGATCACAAATACTAAGGAATTTGCCCGAGGGTGAGCTTCATCTTCTATACAATATCTATCTAATATAGATATGATGAAGCCTTACCTGAAACTAACAATATTTTTAAAAAAAATAGCCCTTACTGAATGGGTTACTCCAAATGTTTTCTTCTCTCTTCAGTCATTTGGATATCAGATAACATTCCCCAGACACAAATGGCTGCTGTATGCATGGTGGGAATGAAGGCAAGAAGGAACGTCCTCTTCTCAAAGTCAAGGCTTTCTCCTCTAACTAGAGTTTCCTTTCCTCTTTCCTCAAGGTATTTTCACCTTCATAAACACAGAGATTAGAGAGGGGAAACCCAAGTGTTTGGAAAGATCAGGAATGGGAAAACAACCTGGGAGGGGGGGCAATAAAAAGGGTGAAGGGAAAGGGAAGTGGCATAACACTAAGGACATTTGAAAAGACCACCGGGAGACATATTTTAACAAGCTACTTTAAACTACATATATAATGTGTGTGTACATATACATGGTTTAAATGGAATTATAAAACACAGGGTGATAATGCTCCCCCCCATGAGCTATAGACTACCCAACTAAAACCCTGGTTGCAAGCAAGGAAGTCTCCCTGTTAGTTGTTGGCCAGGGGGGTCCAAGAAATTTCTAAAATAATATAAGCTATGGTCATTGCCTTTGTTTGCCTCTCAGAAGTTGACAGTAAGACCCTTATTGCTGAAGACACAACATACTTCAGACAAAGACTTGGAAGAATCAAGGCAGAACTAACCCAGGACCAGCTCACATAGCATCAGAAGGTGCTACGTAAGCTGCCAAGAGTCCTACTCACCTGCAAAACTTGTGAACCAAGACGATCGACCCAGCAAGACATCTTTAATGGAACGATAGTGGCACTTACGTCATAGGAGTAACCAACAGCTGTGTAATTAGAATTAAGAACCACTCATAGGAAGAGATTCATGACTTTTACTACAAACCCAATCACTTACCACTGGAGAGCTCATAGACCCAGAGCAGGACCTACTATTGCCATTTTGCTAATTCAATGTAGTTTCTAACTGTGGTAGAAAAATTATCCTTAGACCCACAGGTAAGTATAGCTCTCATCCCTCACTTAAGAAGCTTCTCTATTCAGCAGATTGAAATTATTACCAAGATCTACAGCTGGTCAGAACAGCAATGTTGGCCAATTGTGGGGCGTCCAGTGCCAATTGATTCATCTATCTATACTGAAATCACTAAACCTAAGGCTCAGGAAACATGATAAACAAGAGGGCCAACTGATCACAAGAATCAGAGAGCCAGGACACCAAGTGCTAGAAAGTGTCTTTTAGACATGACTACATTCATGACATCTTCTAGACATTCTACATCCATGAAATCTCAACACAGTTATGTAAACGAGGCCTGTCTAATAGATGGGGAAAGTCGGAATTCTCTTCTTCGAGGAGAGAAAGAACTACATCAACCAAGGGCTGCTTAGAGAGAGACAACCAGTTCACTCCAGCAATAGGCCCCCTTATTGGTTTCACAATTCCAATTGGTCAGCTCTAACCACATGCATAGAGGAGCAACTGTAAGTGAATGCAGTGTGTGTGTGTGTGTGTGTGTGTGTGTGTGTGTGTGTGTGAGTGTGTGCGCGCGCACGCACGCGCGCACATGTAACTATAAAAATAATAACTTAAAAAGAAGATGTTATGAATTTGTAGAGGGTGTGAGTGACATTGGAGAAGTCAAAGGGGGAAGACAGAGAAGTGGAAAGGAGGTAATACAATAATCAGGTAGGAAACTAAAAGGAAAAACAAACTTTAATTTAGAAAAAAAAAAAAAAGATGTTGCCCGGGGCTCTTCGTTTTTCACCATCCCTTGAGAGTAAGCTTTGACACCGTTCTCTGCTTTGCACAGTGAGAATCCACCTAACCGTCTCTCTCCCCTCACATACCTGAAACCTCTCTTACAGCATTGTCATCAAACGACACAGGCTCACAACAGAACAGACTCTACCAGACCTGCGCATGCCCTTTCTTTCCCTGGCCTCCAGATTCTACCCTCTGTCCAGCCTCCCAGGCCACAAAGTTGAGGTGAGTGACCTGGGCAGAGCTGTCAACTCTGAGATAGAGAGCTGGAATTATCCCAGGTGGCCTGGGAACCCAGAAAATTAGCTACCCATCACCCAGCAAGCCTGGCTCTTGCCAGATTGCTTCAGATATCTGCAGGCCATAGACTCTGTACAGGTCTGTGTTGGCTTTCTCTGACTTGTGATGTTGTTGCCAGGCTTCTGAGCTGGAACTTTTCCCAGGAGACCAGAAGCGCATTTCACTCCAGCCTCAGGGCTTCCGTCTATGCCTCTTGTTCATTCAAAATCAGCAATGACTTAGCCTGTCCTGTTCGCATTCTGCACCCCATACTGTAGCACGATTAATAAACAGAAACTTCTGCATATACCATACACTAAACCCTAACATATGTTCATTGATGCATGAATAAAGATAGGCTTATTGCAAACCACAGACACCCACACAGCAATAGATTCGGTTGTAAAATGGCTTCACGTCTCTCGACCTCACTGCCTGAATCCCAGGAAATGGTCCGCAGTGCTCCTCAGATGGTATATGTCAGAATCACCTGAGAATCTTGCTAGAATGCTTTAACTCAGCAGACGGCGAGGCCTGAGTTTCTGCCTGTGTTTACAGCTCCCAAATGATTCTGTTGGCTGACATCACATTGCAAGTAGCAAAGCCCTACTCAGCACCGGCAAATTCTTTAGCATCCATTACAGTATCCGTGAATGAGGCTGCAGAGGCTGCTCTTTGTCAAGAGCACAGACTGCTTCGGCAGTGGACTCCAGTGTGGTTCCCAGCACTCACTCCTAAGGGTTCCCAACTATAAGAACTCCAGTTCCAGGGAATTCAACACCCTTTTCTGACCTCCACAGGTACCCACACCCCTGTACATATAGCCTCACACAGACATACCTAAATAAAAATAAACCTTAAAAGAATATTAGTGAACTTTTCAAGTCATCAAAATTTACACAGGGTTGGTAAAATTCCATTGGGGTCTTAGCACACAAAATATAAGCAATAAGTAAATATTATATATGATCTTACCCCAAAGGCCATGAGGTAATTAAACAAACATTAAAATGGGATTTTAAGCAAGAAGGAAATGCTCTTGACTTACATCGTATAGAAGACAGGAAATTTTCCCCAGTGATTCAAAAAAGCAGTTTACGTGAAATCTGCTACAAAGCACCATGACCAAAAAGCAAGTTGGGGAATAAAGGGTTTATTTGGCTTACACTTAAGCATTTCTGTTCATCCCTGAAGGAAGTCAGGACAGGATCCTGGAAGCAAGAGCTGATGCAGAGGCCATGGAGGGGTGCTGCTTACTGGCTTGATCCCTGTGACTTGCTCAGCCTACCTTTTTATAGAATCCAGGACCAGCAACTCAGGGACAGCCCCACCCACCATGGGCTGGACACTGTCTCATGGAGGCATTTCCTCAACTGAGTCTCCTTCCTCTTATCAGTCTAGCTGTGTCAAGTAGACACACAAAACCAGTCAGGACACCATATTGTATTAGCTGACTTTGTGTGATAATTCATCTGGCCCAGAAGACCCCCAGATAGCTGATTAGGTATTTTCTTTGTGTGTATATATCAAATGATTCTAGAAAAGGCCAGCATTGGATTGGCAGACTGAAGGATAAAGGCTTGACTCTTTGTGGGTGGCCATTATCCAGTTTACTAGGGTCTGAATTGTGCAGGTGGTTGGTGACCGACTCCCTCTCTGCCTGATGCTGAGGTGAGACAAGATTTCACCCTGCCCCTGGCTCTCAGATCTTCTGGCTGTGGCTCAGTCTATATCACTGCCTCTCAGCCTTCCTGAGTGTCTAACTAGCAGGTAGAAAACACTAGGACTTCTCAGTATCCATGATCTTGTGAGCCAATGTCTTTATCATTTCCAGTTCTGTTCTATAAGATGTCTCATATATGTCCTGCTGTTTCTACATCTCTAAAGAATCAGGCAAAACAAAAGAGAGTTTTTTTGTTTTTTTTTTTTTTTTAGTGTTAACATTTCTTGTTAACAAGGAGTAAAAGGATGAAGAGTAAAATGAAGTATAAATAGAGTAAAAATCACAAGGGACATCAGTTGTAGCTTCCAGAAATCAATAGCTTGAAACACAGTGCAAATATGAACAAGGTTTGCTGAGGCAGGAAGCATAGGAAATAGTTAAGAACACTCCACTTAGTTTGGGCTATGCACATAACCCTCTTCTAATGGTGCACTTGGACGCTTGAGACCCTGCCCTGTGCATACTACACACACACACACACACACACACACACACACACACACACACACAGCTCCTAGCAGCCTGTTAGCAACCTAGGACTTTCACAGGCGTGGAATGCACATATTCCTGCTCTAAAGAATGAAAAGAGCTTACTCTCCTTAGCAACCCCTTGATAATACCCCCATTTCTATGCAAATACATCCCAGAGTACACCCAGAAATGGCAGGCGATGTGCCAGTCCAGTCTAGTTCTGGCTTGGGGTTCATACAAAATAAAGTGTGTTCCCAAAGTAAACTTTTATGGAGATTCTCATTTATTATATTAATACTACGCATAACTGGATTGCATATGGCTACAGTCAGATGAATTCTAGGAAGAACGTGCACATAGAGAAATAGTTACATAACATCTCTCGGTTAAATAGAAGACCACCCAAACCATGTACTTGGCCATCAGACTACTCCTTCTCATGAACCTCATTAAAGAAAATCCCAAGCCATTCTCAGGACTTTTGAGCACACTCATTCATGTGGCCCACTGTCAATCTTGACAGTTATTTCTGGTCTATGTCAACCCTTTGCTTTGATAAAGGATTGTGCTACTCTGCAGTCTGTATTAGCCTTTATTTCAACTCTTTAAATAAGAAGCCAAGAACATGGATACCTCGCAACCAGACCCCGAACACTGGTAGCATTGCCACAAGTAATTTCAAATTACGATTTGGAAGAAAGTATTCATTTGTTTCTAGTAGTTTTAGGGATGATTATATAATGGTTTCTTCTAATTAAATAATTATATAATAGTCTCTCATTTCTTTGAACTGCTAATCATGTTTAACTGGAATTCAGCATACAAGTTAGAATCACTAAAACTTTGCTAATAATTGGCTTTTATATTTTTTATTTTACTGTTATTGTTTATGTTTTTATTTTTATTATTTTAACTTTTACCTATTTTAATCTTATTTGTGTTGGGCTTAGATAATAAATTTATAGCCTAAGATGCAGAGTCTTGTGTTGATCATACTCCAGAGTTCATAACCAAGTCCCACTTGTCTAATATGGAGACATTTCCCTCTGAATTGATACATTCCTTCCTTGAGGAAGGAGAAAGGCACAGAAGACTCAGGAAGTAGCCAAAAGTTACAAGACTGTACTCCTTTAAGACAGGAAACTAGGTGATTCTCTATGCCCAGCTGCAGAAATAAAACTTAACCAAATATCCTTACATATACCCCTTTAGGAGCCTGAACACAGGCCCACAAGAGAGGCATGGGTGACTGAGAGAACCTACACATACTGAATTAAGCTAGATTGCTCACCAGATTAAATGCTTTAATTCATATGTCTACAGATAGATCTGCTCTCCCCATGTCTCTCTTGCCGCCCTGTGCTCCCCTAAGGCAGCAGCTCTCAACATGTGGGTCACAACCCCTACAGGGGTCACATATCAGATACCCTGCATGTCAGATATTTACATTAAGAGTCTTAACAGTAGCAAAATCACAATTATGAAGTATCAACGAAATTATTGTATGGTTGGGGTCCCTACATCATGAGGAACTGTATTAAAGGGTCGCGGTGTTAGAAAGGTTGAGAACCACTGTTAAAGGTTCCCTATATTCTAGACATTAATCCTTTGTCACGTTTTTATTTCTCAAATAACCTATCCCAATCTACTCCATGGTAGCTTATTCACTGACACTGCTTCCCACTGAATAGAATTTAAAGTCTCCTATAATCGAGTTCATTACTTTATACTCTGTCTTATACTTTGTCATCTCAGGAACTCTTCAACAGTTCAAATCATAGAAATGTTTTCTTATATATTTTTATCCTTCTGAAGGTTTTGATTTTCATAATCAAAACTGTGTGCTTATGAAGTAACATTTGTTTCTCTTCCCTCCCTATGTTCTGGCTGGTTCTCCCAATATCATTTCACAAAAAAACTAACACTTTACTTCAGGGGGATTGTGACTAAGCCCATTTCTGTGTAGTGTCGGGATCCTATACATACGTGGGCTTGGTTCTCTATTCTACTCCATTTCTGTGACTTTGTATGTCGAGCATGGTCCCAATCTTTGACTGACATTTTTTCTCAGATAAACTGTGCAATGATTTTCCTTGTTGTTGCTAGATTGATTTCCTAACATTTAATGCGTTCACATCTATATTCATGACAGTCTAATAGTGTCTACAGTGTCTTTTTTTTTTTTTTTTTTTTTGGAGATAGGGTTTCTCTGTGCAGCTTTGGTACCTGTCCTGGAACTAGTTCTTGCAGACCACGCTGGCCTCGAGCTCACAGAGATCCACCTGCCTCTGCCTCCCAATATAGTGTCTTCTTAAACTGGTCATAGTTCCGGTCATCTTAATTCTGATCACCTCCCTCATCCACTAGCTGTGGATGGAACACAGACTGTGAAGCGAGCATGGGATTTGGTGGTCCTGAGGAAGTGGCTCCCAACCCACACCTCAAGAGATGAATCAGGATTAGTATAACCCTGTTGTAGGCACTCTATCCTCTTCTACTAATGCTTCTTCCGGGAATCTCTGTGTGACCCAGTTCTGACCAAAAGGAGACAACCAGGCTCAGGAGCCGAATGTTCCCTTTCTTAGGGTATAAATGAGCTCAGGAAGTTAAAAAAAAAAAAAAAAGAAAGAAAGAAAGAAAGGCTTATATCTATTTTTTCTTTCCCTAGACCAAATTGGGCTTATTCTAGGAATGCAAGGCTGATTTAACATTTGAAAATCAATGTAATTGACTATGCAAAAAGATTAAATTAGAAAAATCATATGATCATTTTAGTAGATTCAAGAAAATGATTTTATTAAATTAAGCGTTTACTCATGATAAAAATTACTGTAATACTAGGAATAGATAGGACAGCTTGTTGTGTTTTAAAAGATGTCTGTGAGTCCTGCAATCATGGCTGATGGTATAATACTCCAAGTTCTTGTTCTCACAACAGAGGACTCTACCACTGCTGCTCACGAAAGCCCTGGTAAGGACAAAATGGAAACAAAGAGTGTGAAAGAAAAAAATCATAAAACATCTATCTGGCAGCAGCAAGCAAATAAAATTAAAGTTTTCAAAATTTAAAAAATATTTTAAAACACCAGGGCTGAGGATGTAACCCTGTTGTGCTTACGTAGCATGCCAGTGTCACAGAAACGGGGCATAGTGGAGCATGCCGGTGACCAACACTTGGGAAGTAAAGATGGGAGAATCAGAAGCTCAGAGTAATATTTGGTCACATAGAAGTTCAAGGCCAGCCTAGGATACATGATCCCCTGCAGAATAAAACAACGATACTTTTAAATCTGAAAG
>JAQHUG010000078.1:5681198-5693934 GCA_028555095.1 Dicrostonyx torquatus
TAAATCTGAAAGTTTTAAGTGGAAAAAAAAAATCTAATGAAAACAAAAATGTCCACCAAACACTACTGAAAGAAAAAGTTCAAGAGCGCGTAGAGAGATGCAGTAAGTAAGATTCTTGTTCTGAAGGGGTGGGTTTCCGCGGCAGGTCCACAGATTCGCTGCTATTCCAGACAACATCCCTGAAAACTGGACAGGGGGTAGCTCACTTAGTAGTGTGTTTGCAGCACAGACGTGAAGACCAGAGTTAGGATCCCCTGAGCTCACAGAAGAGCTGGTCATGGCAGTATGTATGTATAACCCCAGGGCTGAGGGCCTGAAGACAGGCAGGTCTCAGGAACTTCATTGCCGTCAACTGATCTCACAAAAACAAGATTCAGGTTCAGCAAGACACCTGTGTCAAATAAATAACTAAAAACATAAATAAGTAACTAAGTAAATAAACAAAGTGGCTAATGATAGAAAGGAACATTCCAATGTCAATCTTGGCCTCCACACACAACTCCACAGGCAAGCACACACATATACACATGTGTACTGTATACCTACATACACCACATACACACACACACACACACACACAACCCCAAAGGCAAGCACATACATATAAACATGTATACTGTATACCTACATACACCACACACACACACACACACACACACACACACACAAAAAAAAAAAAACCCCAAAGGCAAGCACATACATATAAACATGCATACTGTATACCTACATAACCACACACACACACACAAAACCCCACAGGCAAGTACACACATATACACATGTATATTGTATACCTACATACACCACATATACTCTCACACACACACACACACGCACAAATTCCAGCAAACGTGTAGCTAGAAATGCTCTAACTTAAATTAAATATGAAAATAAAAGAATCCATAATTGCTAAAATCTCTTGAAGGAAAACTCATTGGAAAAGTCATACAATCAATAGAAAGCAGAATTAATTAAAATTGTGAGACGCTAACGAAAAAAACGGAAGCCAATGTAACAGGCCAGAGTAACATAGATGCCTAGGAAGCCATATTAACCAAAAACAGCATACACACACATGCACACATGCAGAGCCAAGTAGAACAGAAAACTTTAAAAAAAAAAAAAGCCCATGCATCCAGAGCACAGGCACAGGAGCACGCACCAAGGTCCTAAGGACACTCACAGAGAGAGAGAGCAACCTCCTTAACACATAGTTCTGGGACGCGGGCTTCACATGAAGAAGGGTGAAAGGCGACCTCTCTGTCACCATATGGTGCAGGAGACTTGTCTGTTCAGTCAATCATGTTTTAAATAAATGCTGATTAGCCAGGTAGGAAGTATAGGTGGGTCAAGCAGACAGGAAGTAGAGGCAGGGCAAGGAGAAAGTCTGGGAAGCAGCAAGCTTCCTTGGCATTTCTGCGCAGACCACCAAGGAGGTAACAATGTAAGCTGCCCAGCTGAGAAAAGGTACCGAGCCATGTGGCTAACATAGATGGGTTAATATAAGTTATAATAGCTAGTAAGAAGCCTGAGATAATGGGCCAATCAGTTAATAACCTAATGTAGACTCTCTGTGTGATTTTCTTTGGGGCTTGTTGGCTGTGGGGTACCGGGCGGGACACAAACCCCAACGAGCCGGCCCTCAAGTTACAACCATATACAAAACTCAACTGAAAATGAAGATTTCAGAGCAAAGCCTTGCGTTCTTTGCCCTCTTCTCTAGGCCCACTGTGATAGCCTTAGAGTATAATATCACAGCATTGACTTAGATAACAGTCATGACCTGGAGCACCCTATCTCACGCTGCCTTCTGCAACAGCGACTGTGTCTACCCTAGGCCTGACCCTCAGCGCACGGCTGTGATTTGCCATTTCGGTGAGGTAATACATGGACCTAATGGGCCTGTCATCCGTCATTGGCTTGTCCCATTCTCTAGAGAGACAGCTGGGTTCTAGAGCACTCGGCACCATGCGGCCTGGCTGTATTGAAGTGTTGCTGTTTTTAAATCAGCCCCGTGGTTTGTTTCCAGTTCACGGCCTTTCAATATAAATATCCACAAGCAAGGTTCTCTGTGAGCGCAAGTTTTCATTTTTCTGGCTTAAATTTCCAAATGCATCATTGCTACGCTGCTTGTCCATTTAGTTCTTTAGAGAAACTGTCAAAGTGCTTTCCAGAAAGGTTCTAACATTTCGCCTTCTCATCAGCCGTGAGGAGACGCGGTTCTCTGCCTTCTCAGCTGTCATGTTTATTGAAAGACGCCCTAGCAGTGAGGTACCACGGCAGGGTTTGTGTTCATTTTCCTTTTGGTCGCTGATACTGACTAATTAATTGTTCACACGTTTATTTTCTATTTTTCTTTGGGAAGATACCTATGTATGGCTTTCCCCACGGTGCGAAATGAATTGTGTGCCTTTTCACTGGTAAGCTTTGAGAATTCTCCAGGCACGCTAGGTACTGCTAACTTGTCTGTATTTGTTTTCCCAGTCCCACGGCAGATGCGTGTGCTTCTCCTGCTCTGTAACCTGTCCCATGGCAGATACCTGCGTTTTTCTGCTCTGGACTGTCCTATACCAGAGCTGTGTGTTTCTTGCCACTCTGTAGCCTGCCTTCGTCTCTGAGCATCTCACAGAGCAGAGGTGTTTTCTACCGATAACTCCCAAACCATCCACTCTTCCTTGTATGCAGTGTGCCCGGGTGAAAAGTCTAAAATGCTTGCTTAGGCCCAGATCCTAAACATTTATTCACATTTTCTTCTAAGAAGTTTTATAGTTTTATGTTTTACATTGAACCCTGAGATTTGTTTTATTTTTTATGAGGTGCAAGTGTTAGGCGAGGGGTTTTGTGGTTTGATATCAGTCCATACCTGCTGAGTGTCCCTGAACCGTTTGCTGAAAACACTGCATTAGTTAACTGCTTCTGACTTCATGTCCAGATGTAGCTGAGCATTCTTAGGTCACTGTATTTCTGAGTTCTCCACTTTGTCCATAAGTTTCTTCCTGAATGAAGAAATGCCACATGGTGTGGGGTAATGGGAGAATATCACTCTTCAATGGATAAAATTACTCCAACTTTATTATCGTCTTTCCAAAATTCCTATAACTATCATCGATTCTTCTCTTTTACACAGAAATTTTAGGATTATCTTGTCTGGAACTGCAAATGATACACTCCTGATGTGTTTAATAGCACGTACATTAAGCCTGTTCATCAAGTCAAAGAGAAGTGTCATCTTCACAGTGTTTTTAAGACTTAGAATTCAGGCACACACATTCCCACATATGAAGTCCTTTTGTTTTGAGAATCACCATTGTGTACTTATCCTGGTATAAAATTTCTTAGATCTACACTGAAGTGTTTCATTTTTTAAGCAATTACAAACTTTTAATAAAGTGTCCATGTTTGATAATTTATAAAAATAGAATTAATTTTTGGAGTGTGTATTCATCATATATCCTGTGGCTGAACTCTGTGGAGCTCCAAACTTGTTTTCTGTTTTGGCGCATTTTATTTTTGTAGATTCAGTGAGAGTTTCTGCATAGACAATTAGGTCCCCAGCAACTAGGAGCAAGCTGGTGTCTTCTGCTCCCATCTCTATGCCTTTTGTCTCCTAGGGTTGCTTCACTTTGGTGACAGAAACGTCTGTGCTCTTACATGACCCTGAGAGCAAGCACCCTTCCCTTATTTCTGATTTTGGGAAGACAGCATGATTTCAGCAAGAAGTATAGCGCCTGTGGCAAAGTTTTTGTGCATGCTCATCAAGTTGAGAATGCTCTTGCATGTCTAGATTTCTGAGTTTTAAACATAGAAAATTTTACTTTGTGAAATGTTTTCTGCATTGCTTGTTATAATCCCGTGATTTTTTTTTTAATCTGACAAAATGGTATATTGCAAATCCTAAGCTAGCCTTGCTCCTAAAATGCAGTCAAGGTGTTATAATGTCTTTTATACATTGCTACATTATAATTGCTAATATTTTGTTGAGTATTTTCACATCTATATTTATGAGGGAAATTATCATGTGGCTTTTCTTTTTATTGCCTTTGGTTGTGTAGCTTCATAAGATGAACTGGGACATGTTTCCACTTCTGCCGTTTTCTGTCATAGATTATGTAGAATCCAGTTTAATTATTTTCTAAATGTTTGGTAAAGTCACCAGTGAAAACATCTGGCCTCAGTGATTTGTTGGAAGGGAACAATTATGAATTCAATTTCCTTAATAGTTTCAGAACTGCTGAAATTATTTGTTTCACACTGGGAGAGTCACGGCCACCAAAGAAGTATTTCATGCCATCAATTTTGTCCAATTTGCACCAAGTTCTTAAGATGCCCTTTGTCATCTTTTTAATGTCTGTAGAGTTGGTAGTGACATCTACACGTTTTTCTCTTCCTGATTATGATTATGTGTCTACTCAAATGTTTTTTTTTTATCAATGTGGTGGTTAATTTTATATGTCAACATGGCTGACCCACAACGTCCCCAGACTGGGTAAAATGCTATTCTGAATGTTTATTGTGGGGATGCTTTTAGGTAGAAGTAGCATTTAAATTAGTGGGCTTGAGACATTAGAATGCAATTTAAAAGAGGCAAACTCTTCAACCAAGCAAAGGCCAAAGAGAAGAAAAGATGACCTTCAGAGGCCTGGGGAATTCTGCAAGTGGGTAGCCCTCTCACTTGAGCTACAGCAGTTGACTCATCCCCAGTTCCAAGCCTTCCAGCCTACTTTGCAGATTTTGCAATCATTGTTTTCTGTAATTGTTTAAGCCAATCCTTTTAAATCAATGACTTCATTTCCCTGACTTAATATACATTGCAGCGCTTCTGTTTCTCTGGAGAACCTCTCTAAAACAGTCAGCCTTGCTAAAAGTGTGTCATTTATTGATCTTTCCAAAGAAGTAAGTCTTCGTTTCATTGATTTTTCTCCTTTATTTTTCTGTTTGCAGTACCATTGATTTATAGTCAGAGCTGCATCCTTCCTTCTTTCTCGGGTTGATTTCTCTCTTCTTTATCTTGCTTTTCATATAAAAGCTTAGGTACCTAACGTGACAGATGGATTAGTGTAATCAGTTTCACAGTGACTTAGCTGTGAACCCAAATTTTGATATAATGTACATTATATCCTTGCCCAGATCCAGGGCCTTGAACCTGACAGTGACAGAATGAAGAAAAGACAAACACAGATACACAGACAGAGAGCTGGGATTAGGTGGTCTGGGCTTTCAGATGGAGAAACCACAGCAAACGGGAAGTCCAGTTGTTTATTATATGCAGTTGAACTGAGACATGGAGTTACCACATACAGTTGAACAAGGAGGCAGGATTATTACATACAGGTAGACAAAAGACGGGGTTTATGGTGCCGCTGATTAAGCAGACAAGTTTAGCTGATCTCAGTAGAAGTGGCCTCTGTAAGAGAGCGGCCTTTAAACAGTAACTATCCAGGGGGAGAAAGCTATGGTGTACATTTGTTGTACACGTTGTCAATATCCACACTTGAACCAGAAGAAAAGGCCTTATTCTCAGGCAGAAGGCTTTGCCATTCCTTCATGAGTCTGAGGCTCTGAGATCCCCGCCATGCCACACCCATGTCCACAGCACACACAGACTGGAGACTTTGCTCACTCGTGGCTTCCTCATCTCCCCACACATGTGCTTTTCTTTTCATTCATTTCTGTGTACACTTTGACTTCCTTGAGACTGCTTCATCGGGGCAAGGCTTATTTAGAAAACCTTCAGCTTCTAAGGGCTTGGAAGTATTTCCTTTGTGACAAACTTATCTACACTTTGATTCCACTGAGCTCAGAGAACACAGTGATATAGATAGGAATAACTTACATTGGTATAAATTTTGTTTTGTTGATATAAATTTAAGGTCAATTTTGTTCTATGTATATATATTTCTGTTCTTGATTAAGGTGTTGTGATTGTGTAGTTCATTTAAAAATGTAATATATGATTAGGAAATATAGGTTGTTAATAGATAATCATCTATAATAGCCAAGTTTATAGTCATGTTAGTTAGATTTTCTAGATATATAGAGATATATTTCAGTTAGATAGGCATTCTTCATATCTTTCAAAGACTACAGAATATGTCATTTAATGTTTTAATAACTTAGGACTTTTTATGACAATGAGACACGTCTGCTCCTGGCAGCACCAATCTACTTCAAGAGGAAGATGGGCATCGAAGAGGCTCCTTATGGAGTTTGCTAGCCATTTGGGCAAGAAACTGCTCTTGCCTGGACTACTTAAATGGAACCCGCAGAGAGAGGACTGCTGAACTTGCCTAAAGGTGAGATGATCCTTCAGGGTTCCTGCTTCATGAAAGAGTATGCAAAGACATTCTGCAGGACACAGAAGAAAATGACTGAACTGTCTTTGAATTTTCATTTTCCTGCTTCATGGAAATGTGTGCTATGGGCCTGTAGGCTGAAGATGGATGCCCCAACGGTACAGAGGAACTTTGGGTGACTGTCCAGGCAGCAGGATGCCTCTGTCATTTCTAGAGTTTTGGAAGCTGCTTACTTCTTGTTTACTTAGGTAATATTATATCCTTCTGGAGTCTTTGATGGAATTGAAGAATGGACAGTTATAGTTTTCCTTAGTTATGATAAAAGATAAAATAGATATAAACATTGTAACTGTAATTCTTGCTTGATAACTGTTTTGTTATACGTAATTTTACTATGTTAAAGTTAAAGCCTTTCTTTTTTGTTTAAACAGAAAAAGGGGAAATGGTGTAGGAGTTCCTTCTGTATTTTTGTTGCTTTTACTAGTTGAATAAAGAAAACTGTCTTGGTCTTTTGATAGGGCAGAAATCTTAGATAGGTGGGAAGGACAGAATGGAATTCTGGGAGAGAGAAGGCTGAGTAAGAGAGCTGCCGCCATGACATCGCCAGAGTCAGACACGTTGAATCTTTCCCGGTAAGCCACGACTTATTAGAAATGGGTTGAATCAAAATGTAAGAGTTAGCCAACCAGAGGCTAGAACTAATGGGCCAGGCAGAGTTTAAATGAATACAGTTTCTGTGTAATTATTTCGAGTTAAGCTATCCAGGACCAAAAGCAGGCCTGCGGCCGGGAGCTGAGCAGCAGGACACAGACTACGCTCATTACTATAACACAGTCTGGAAAATTTCAATTCTTTCAATTTATTGAAGTCCATGTTTTATAGCCCAGGGTAAGGCATGTGTGATCTATGTTCTACCAACATTTGGAAAACTTACATATTCTGCTGTTGTTAGGCAAAGGTTCTCAGTATATTGGCCAAATAGTATTATTTTGATAGTCTTGTTTTAGTTCTTAAGAGAGAGAGAGAGAGAGAGAGAGAGAGAGATTTCACCAGTTCAGGTGATATACAGAGAAACCTCACCCCAGTTCGCCTTCCTCCACATACACAATTGTTGCCCTTCTCTACAACTGCCTAGGTTGTATTGTAATTTATCCTACACCCTCTACCAATCACACCTGAGAAAACAAAGAAGGCTGCCTCTCATGCACAGCCATGTTCTCTCGCTCTTACTGAGGCTCCTGGGATCCTGGTGTGACTGTTCTCTTTCTTGGCTCATTTCAGGCCTCTGGTGACATAAGTACTGGGTCTTCTATCTGAGCCTTGCAAAGTGTTCTCATCTTCCAAGGTGGCACTGATGGTCCGAGCTACTTCCAAGGGTGGATGGCTTGTAGTTATGGTCAGGCCACTTCTGCCACCCCCTCCCCTCAAAGCCACCAAAGCAAGTATTAGACCATTTCTGTAGATCCATGGGGGGGGGTGTGCATTACAGCAGAGAGTGCATCCACACGGCTGTTACTCCATTAGATATGTTTGCAAAAGTCATCATGGCTGTCATTAGGTGCAACTGACATGTCCATCTATTGCACACAGATGATTCCTAGTTCACTTATGGACTTTGTGTGCTAAACCACAAGTATCAGCAATTATAGATAAATCCTATTGCAGTTATTTTTCCTGTTAGCCCTTCCAACTTTTGCTACTTGTGCCATTCCAACATTATTAAGACAACGGTGCATGTGTGTGTGTGTGTGCGCGCGCGTGCTGTTCTGTGAGTCTAACAGAACTGTAACAGAATATGTATAATATACATGGCACCTATTTCTAAACTGTATCAAATATTTTCTTTCAAAGCCATAATCCCTGAGCTTAACATTCCAAACTATTTACACAGTTATATTCGGCGGAATACCTTCTGCCCTTTCTCCATTTCTGTTGCTGTGATAAAATACACTGGAAAGAACAACTCCAGGGAGAAAGAGTTTACTTTAGCTCATAGTTCCATGCTACATTCTATCACTGCCAAGAAGTCTGAGCAGGAACCCAAAGCGGTTAGTCACATCCACCGTCAAGAGCAGAAAGAAAGGAATTTCTTAGTACGAGCTTAGTATTCAGCTGGCTTCCTATACTCATAGACAGTCCAGAGCCTCAAAGCAGGGACTGTACTGTCCACTTTTAGGCTGGGTCTTCCCACATTGCTTGTCAATCAGGACAAGCCCCTCCCCAGATATGTACACAGAGCAGCATTCTCTAGGCAGAGCCTTGTAGGGACTCCTCTCTTCCCAAGGGATTGCAGGTTGTGCCAAGCTGACGGGCACAGCCAAGCAGCACAACTTCTCTAAGTGAAATCTGTTTTGAGCTCACTCTTCTGCTACTAAAAGCAGAATAACAGTTTTCAATGATGCATGGACTGGCCTTCCCACATACAGATTCAATGGTGCTGATTTTAGAAAACACACAAATTATAACATTTTAACCTCAATATTCTCATTATGTTAGTATTGTTAATCAAAGTTTAATGAGTTTTATATATCAGGCTACTTTCTATTTTTGACTTCATAATGTATTTGTTATGTAGAGAGTTTATATACAATACAGTTTTATGTTTATTCATATTAAAATTATAAAATTTGGGGCCACAAAATATTTATTTTATCAGTTAAGATCGCTTTTAAGTCTCTAATTATGCTTATTTTGTCACTCTTTTTCCTCTCTAATTTATTTTAGGCTCTCTTTGTTACTTCTCATTGTACTTGGCTTTCGTATTTCTAACTTTCATGGCTCCTACTAATCTTCTACATGTTTTACTATTTTCTACTTCTTCCAGCTATGTTATAATTTTAATGACCATATTCTTAATTTATAATGTAAAGTTTGCTTAATCACTTATTTTTCTTCCGATTTTTTTCAGATATTTAAGTTCTTAAGAATCTAAAACATACTGCTTTATAGGTGAAATGGCTTTTAAAAGTTTATCTGAAAATTTTGAGGGCTTTAATTCTACTGGCCAAGAAACCTCACCTGTGAATATTTCTGAGTCTGTCTATTTTGAAAGCTCTAATCTCCTCTTCCCAAGACATTCTAGAATCTAAAACTCAATGTGCCCAGTTTGTGTGCCTTTTATACACACTTTCCTCTCAAGTGCTGCAGATATGTATATATATAATATATATTATAATATAATAATATTTATTTATATATAATATATATTAGGGCTGGTGCTTTTATGTCAATTACATATATATTTGTGCATTTTGGCATATTGTTGTCACAAATTATTTGAGAAATGTCTATGATAAAGGTAACTTGGTCCCTCCATGCTGGTGAACCCGATACACCTTCAAGATTTACTTTCACCCTCTCTGCTCTCCAGTCTCCCATCTCCCATGGTCTATCTTATGTGGCCCTCAGGACCAGACCGTCTCCATGGGGAGAGTAGCATCCTTCTCTAGGTAAGCCACACAACTACCTGTGACTTTTCCTCTGACTTTCAACATCCTATTCACTTCCAATCCAGGTCTCTATTGGCTTCCTTTCATTTTTCAAAGCTCACTATGCATTAAATTCGATACATTATTCTTTTTCCAACATATTTTGTAGTAGTATGGTTTTCACTTTATTTAGATAGATGGAATACTAGCCAGCTATTACTGGTTTTATTAGGTTGCTAAATTTTCCAAAGTTCTTTTACTTAGAATTTATTGTTTTGATCCTAGTTTATAAATAAAATGGGCTCATAATTTTTCTTATACTTTCCATTTGGCTTTGTAGTCAGGGTATCAAACTAGGTGGTTCTTATACTTCTCTGTTTTCTGAAACAAGCTACATAATACAGAGGTTTTCTATCACTCAGATTTTAGGTAAAATGCTAATATCAAATATTCTGGATATGGGGAAGGGGGAGTCTGAACTTTAGGATTTTTCTCTAAACATCAATTTTGGACATTTTCAGAATCCAACTATTTAGTCTATGTTTCCAATTGTGTCCCTGCATTTCTTCATAATGGTATTATTGTTTGAAAGACTTCTTTTCTTTTCAATTATGTGTGTTTGTTTGTAGACCAGTGCACATGAGTGCAGTGTCTGCAGAAGCCAGAAGAAGGTGATGGATCTCCTGAAGCTGAAGTTACACAAAGTTGGGATTCTCTCTATGACATGGGTGCTGGGAATCAGACCCAGGTGCTCTGTCAGAGCAGTGTGTACTCTACCCCTGGGGACATCACTGCAACCCCAATATTACTGGTTTAAGTCATGCACACAGTTCATAATTATTTGGTGTGTGTATGTGTGTGTCCTTTTCTCTTGCTTATAGCTGGTCCATGTGAGTCTTGCTACAGGTTTATTTCTCTGGAATGCTTTTGAATGTACTCTCTTATTTGTTCTCTATTTTAGGACTTTAGACATCAAATAACAATGCCAATAGCCTCCAGAAATTTTGTTTAGAAAGATGTCTTCTACAGTTATAAAATTCAAATACAATAAAGCAAAACAAGAATGCATTTTTGCTGAAAGCATTGAAGATTAATGGTGTTACTTTCCTATTGTGATCAGTGTTTTCATGTATTCAACAATGCCACAACTCTACTGTACTCCCTAGATGATATTATCTTCCCATTTTATAATAAAAAAACCACTTGCTATGGTTTGGACATGGTTTGAGCATGTCCCCAGCGATTCCTCTATTGGAATTTTGGTCCCTATTGTAGCAATGATGGTGAAAACTAAAAAAGGCACAGCCTCATTGGGGCAATATAATCCTTAGGGGCATCACATACAAAAGAAATTAATATAGTTGTTATGAAATTCCAGTTGGAGTAGATTATTATTAAAAAAAAAAACGGGTTGTCCAGGAAAGTCTCTAGCATTCTGTGTCGCTGCGTGGCCTGCCCCACTGACACACACTGCCACCATGATATCATCTCATGTGTTATGGTATATATAAGGTCACTTTATCTGAACATTCAGCCTCCAAAACTATCAGTTAAACAAATTATTTTATTCATATTTTGCAAACCCTTGGGCATTTTGTAGCAAACCATTATACTTCTAGGACTCTTCAAGTATCAAAGTTGCCAATGTGTATTGCAGAAGTCACCACGTGATGGCAAAGAGCACTCTTTCCATTTTAAGTCATGTTCCCTAAGAGAACAAAAACATCATTCCTATGCCCATTGATAAAACAGGCTCTGGGAGGAATATTTCCATACTTAATAAATAGAAATTTTCTCACTGTATTTTAAGAGAGAGGGGGAGGTCAAGGGAGAGGAAGAGATTTATTGTTAAAATGCTGTTATCTTGGCAATTCTAGATGCTATGGCATAGAAAGGGAAGTGTCTTAGGGTTTCTATTGCTGTGAAGAGATACCATGACCATGACAATTCTGATAAAGAAGAACATTTAATTGGGGTGGCTTACAGTTTCAAAGGTTTAGTCCATTATCATCATGCTGGCATGCAGGCAGAGAGGGTGTTGGAGAAGGAGCTGAAAGCTCTATATGTTGATCTTTAGGCAACAGGAAGTGAACTATCTCACTGAGCATAGCTTGAGCATAGGAGACCTCAAAGTCTACCCCCACAGTGATACACTTCCTTCAACAAGGCCATATCATTTCCAACAAACACACCTCATAATAGTGCCACTTCCTATGGGGGTCATTTCTTTCAAACCACCACAGGAAGTAAACAAAAATGGGCATTGCATTTGTGTGACTAATTAATGCTAACCTCATGTGGGTGTTTCCTGTTCATCACACCATCACATTTGTAGTCTTGGAGGAGAGGAAAAGAATGTAGCACAATTTCATTGAAACCCAGAGCCTAAACATAAGTGGTCTTTAAACCCCGAAGCCAGCGCTGCTCCCCGTGTGTGAAATGCAATTATGGAATTTGATTTCCTATATGTTGTAAGCAATGCAACTGTTTTAATTGACACTGATAAATATTTGCAATAACTTCTGTATAAATTAAAAATCAATGTCAATTTCGGCCCTCTACGCAATTTTTCATTGAACAAATAAAAATGTGATGGGGGATGGATCTGTGCACATAGGAAAATGACACAGGGAACAGACAAGCAAAACACAAATCTGATAGCTCTCAGTGGTTCTCAAGCATAAGGAGGTTCTTCCGGCTGTAAGATTTAATTGACCTTAAAGTTGCTTCAGGATTTATGGATAGCTCAAAAATATTATGGTAGGTAGGAACCCCTTAATCATTTCAACATTTCTCTCTTCGCCTAACACCAGATCAAACCACTAACAAATCTTTGCTTCCTCCTCCTTTCTGAGACTTTTTTGTCCTGCCTTAAATGAGACCCAGATGAGCATAATAGAGTCAGCTTGGCTACAGCAAGGTGAAGTGCCCCAGATCAGGAGGGTCCGTACACAGATCCAAGTTCCTGGAGCCAGGTTTGATTGCGCTGTGCTAAGCAGAGATACCAGGATTCAC